>JANBOI010000022.1:0-31082 GCA_027595825.1 Coemansia biformis
AAATATTTTGTAAATTAAAAAAAAATAAATATATTTATAAAAATAAAAATATTTTAAGTACTTATAATAATTTAAAGAATAAAAATATTTATATTAAAAGAAAAAATATTTTTAAATATAAAATTAGTATAAATAATAATAATTAAATAATTAATAATATTAATAGTATAAATTTCATTTAAACTATATTAAATTTATTTAAATTTTATAAAATTATAAGATAAATAAATTTCATTTATATAAAATTATAAGATAAATAAATTTCATTTATATAAAATAAAATAAGTTATAATTTAGCCGATCCGTTCATCGGTTATAAAAAAAATTATAATTTAAAATAAAACATAAATAAAGAGATTTATTTTAGATAAAATCTTTAAATTGATTTAAGATATAATCTTTATTTAATTAAAATTATTATAAAGTTTACTTATATAAAATATATAAGTTTATATAAAAAAATTTATATAAAAGAATTAAAATAATATATAAAGCCAAATAAAATTATAAGAATTAATTCTTTTTTATAAAATGTTAAAAAAATAAGATAAATTTATACCTATATTATATATATATAACTAATATATATTTTAAATACCAAATATATTAAAAACCTAAAATAGATTTCCATAAATATAGACTATTATTAAAGAATATAAGGCTAAATTTATACTAATAATAAGCATAAAATAATAATAATATTTTATATATTTATTATATACTTTATTAAAATTAATAATTTTATTTATAAAAATTATTTTATTAAAATTTTTAGATTCAATATATGGAAATAGAAATTCATTCATTAAATAATTATTTATTATATTTATAATAAATAATAAACTAAGACACAAACAAATTATACTATAAATAATTAATTTTTTCTTCATCTGAAGGAGCTATATTAAGTATATAATCAAAACTTTTTTTTTTAATTCTAGAAAATCCCCCAAAATAAAATTTTCATTAAAATCTGAAGGATTTAAAATACTTTTGATATCAGAAGAACTAGGTGGTCTTTCTGTATTTTGTAAATCTGCTATAGAATTCCTTATATTTTCAGATATTATTTTTTTGAGGTTAAGACTCCTATTCCATAACCAACACCCCCCAAATAATGTTCCTGATGTAATAGCTAGAACCTTACCAGGATTAGATGGAGTTTAACTCACTATATAAAATCCAGTAGCTTCTGATGAAAGAAAAATTCCATCGGCTATAAAAAAAAGAATTATAACCAAGGTGTAATTAATGATAATCGACTTACATCTTTTAGTACATAAGTAGGTAAAATATAAGTAGATAAAAAATAAGATAATAATAAAATAATTAAATAACCATAAGATATTTGATTTATAAAACTAAATGGTATTAATTGAGGCATTAAAATAAATAAATTATATTATATATCTAAAAATAAATTAAATATTTATAACCTTATTTAAATATTTAATTTATATAAGGAAAGTATAAAGAAAAAAAAAGAAAATTAATGTAAACTAATTGAATCTTTAATATAAATAGAAGTTAATACACACCAAACATAAGCTTGTAAAATAGCAACAGCTATTTCTAATCCCATTAATAAAATTAAAAATACAATAGGTATAATAGATAAAATAGCAAAAATTATATTAATAGATAAAATTTGTAAAGTTAAACTACTTATTACATTTAATAATATATGACCTGATGTTATGTTTGCACCTAATCTAATACCTAAACTAAAAGCTCTAGCTATATAAGATAATAATTCAATAGCTACTAATAAAGGAACTAATCCTAATGGTGTACCTGAAGGTAATAATACTGAAAAATAAGATAATTTATATTTTTCAAATCCAATAATAGTTAAACCAATTATTAACATTATACTTAAACTTAAAGTTAAAGCAAAATGAGCTGTAGGAGAAAATCCATAAGGAACTAAACCTACAAAATTAGTTATTAGTATAAAATAAAATAAAGTTAATATAAATGGTAAATATATTTCATTTTTTTTACCTATTTGAACTCTTACTAATCCTAATATTGATTTATATATTGATTCTGTTAAAATAGTAATTCTATTTCCTATTATATTATTTTCTTTTATTGATATTATTAATAAACAATATATTAATACTGCAGATATTATCATATAAAATCCTGAATTTGTAATATATAAAATTAAAAAAGGTGTATTTAAAGCTATATAACAATTTATAATAAATTGCTCTAAAGGATTATAAAAAATCATTTATTTTATATAGGATTATTTATATAGTTTATATTTAGTTATAATCATTTAAATTTTCTTATTTTTTATAAAACTATTTTTTAAATTTATTTTATATAAAATTATATATAATATTTAATCAATTATTATATATAATTTTATTTATATTTACTTTCTTAATTTTATGGTATTTATAATCTATAATCACATAGAGGTAATTTATATTATAAATTTTTGATTTAAATATGGAAAAATTAAAATATCCTTATAATTTTCCTAATATAAATAACTTATCTTATGTAGGTAAAAACCTGATATAAAATATTTTACTAATATAAATCAGTCAGAATATGACATGATTAAAACAGAAAATTGGAGTTTAAAAGAAGAAACTATAAGATATTTGACTAATGATATTAATGGGTTATATACTGTGTTAAAATTATTTGATATGAAAAATTCTCATTTATATAGTATAAATATAATAAATTGCTCTACAATATCCAATTTAGCGTCTAAATATATTTTTTAAAATATTATGATGAAGAAAATTTATATAAAATGAATAAAAATTTATATAAATTAATTAAAAATTCTTATTATGGTGGTATGGTTGAATGTTATAAACCATCAGCATCCAAATTATTCCATTATGACGTGAATAGTCTTTATCCTTATGTTATGAGTAAATATCCAATGCCAGTAGGTATACCTAAATTAAGTACAGAAAAAGATATAAATAAAATATTTGGATTTGTTTTAGTTAAAGTCTACGTACCTGATAATATAAAACATCCTATTTTACCTAGAAAAAATGATAATAATATTTTAGAATTGAACACAGGACAATGGATAGATTGGTATTTCTCAGAAGAAATAAAAAATGCAATAAAATATGGCTATAAATTTGAAATTATTGAAGCAATTGAATATGAAAAAATTAAAAAATATATTTAAAGCATACATAGATAGATTTTATGAAATTAAAAAATCTACTAATGATCCTTCTGAAAAATATATTGCGAAATTGTAAATGAATAGTCTATATGGTCGATTTGGTTTAAATATAGTTGATAAAAATTCAATTGAAATTGTAGATGATGATATATATAATAAATTAATCGAAAATAATTTATTAGATATTACTCATTCTAGTAGTATGAAAGATCATTTATTAATGAATTATATATCTCGTGAAAAATTTAGTTTATCACCTAATGCTTCAGTTGCTATTGGATCCGCTATTCCCGCATATGGTAGAATAGAAATGACTAATCATATGAATTCAAGTAATTATGAGTTATATTATATGGATACTGACTCGATTGTTATCGATAAAATATTACCAGATGAATTACTAGGTAATGAAATAGGTCAAATGAAATTAGAAAATATTGTAAAAGAAGGTTATACTCTAATTTTTATATTCTATATATTTCGTATAACATTAATATTATACCTTCATAATTAATCTTATATAAACCGTACTAATATCTACTATGTTTATCATATTTAATATATAGTATTTCTTTACTATTATATACCATTATATACCGTACCGAAGGTACCATAGTATTATATATTATATACTTATATTTTATACTTATTACTATAAATACATATAACTCTAATATAACCGTTAGCTGATGCTAACAGATTTGTATTACTTATACCATTATCTAAATTAATTTTATCTAAACCACCGAGAAGGTTTAAATAGATAATGCAGAAAAGCAATATAATTTATAGTACTATAATACTACGCTAATTATTATACTTAATATATAATTATCTTTGTAAGTAGAATAATTATTTTATAAAAGTTAAAATAATTATTTAATATGATAGAATTAAATACTATTATATTTTACCCTATATAATTTTTACCCCCCTTATATAATTGTTATCTATTCTTTAACAACACTTTTATACCGTATATAATTAAATTATAATATGATATATTGTTGATATTAAATTATATTATATATCTACTATATTTCATATTTAGAATATTCTTATACTATATAAAATTTAAATTTCTTGATTTTAATGCTATACGGTTAGTATTTTATGATATATGGTAATATAATTTTATATTATAAAGTCTTAGTATAATCTATATTTAAATATTTTAATATCTTAGTATTTATATATGATTAATTAAATACTGTTATTCAATACCGTATTTTATAAAATACGTGTTATTACCCAAAATATTTTAAAAACTTTTATATAATTTTTTTATATTATTAATTTTTTAATAATAATTTTTATTTTTATTTTAGCCGAATTAGCTTAATTGGTAAAGCAGTAATCTTATAAATTATCTTTTATGGGTTCAAATTCCGTATCCGGCTTAAGTTTGTCGATTTTTTTTTTAATCAGAAAATAAGTCGGAATCAATTAAAATCTAAATACCAGTAATTTTTAAAAGATTTATTCATAATAATAAACAGTTTACGAAATATAACGTAAATTAACCTAAAAAAAAGTTTTTAAAATAAAAATATATATAAATAATTTAAAATTGAAAAACAAACTAAAATAAAATTAAAGTAGATTAAAAAAAAGTAAGATATTTAAAATAAAAGTAAAAGAAAAAAGAATTAAATAAAAAATGAAAAATATTTTAATAGAGACTGATTTTCATAGTTTTACTTTGATAAACGGATCCGTTTATCAAAATGCACTAACAGTTTTTACTAAAAACAAAATTAATAATAATTTAATAATCATCATTTATGAATTACTAGATGGTAAACTTATATCAATAGATAATATCTAGATTTAACGTAATTCAAATAAATTTAAAGCTTTTTTAGGCAAGAATTATGTAGAATTAGCAAATAATAATTTTGAGTTACGTTCTTTTATTAATAAGATTCAGAGCATGTAATATAAGAACTATAAAAAATTTTTTAATAAACTTTTGTTATATATTTATTACTTATATAACTTATTTATATATCTCTTTTTTATTATTATCAATATATTATATTATTTAATTATCTAATTATTAAAATTTGATATTTTATACTTCTTTTTTATTGTTTTACTTTTTTTTAAATCTGTTTTTCTTTCTCACATTTTACTTATTCTATTTTTATATATATCGTTATCCTTTTCTATTTATCTTTTTTATTTTATTTTTTACCTTTTAAATATTACTTATTTTCTATATTATTATACTTATATTTTATATATATTATATATTTATGCCTTTTTTATCTATATTATTTTTATATCTGTATCATTATTTATATTCTTTTATATATATATTAATGTTTTTTTTACATGCTATAATTTATATACATTGATTTATATATTTTTATTATATCTATTTTTTATAAATAAAGCTCTTTTATTATTCATTTTGTTATTCACCATTCCGGCCTCTTATCTTAGAGGCCCAACGAATGGTGATAAATCAATTACCACTTATTTGTTAACACATTATTATTTTAACTTTAAAATAACTTTAATTTAAAAAATTTCTTTTTTTTTATATAAGAATATATTTTTTATATTCAATATTATCAATATCTACTTCTTATTCATATTGATAAATTTATTACAGACGAATTCAAAAATTAAAAGTTTTATCATTAAATACAATATTCAATTATTTTATACATAATTAAATAATAAAGAATATAATATAATTAATTATTATTCTAAATGTATATTCAGTTAGAATAATATATGTAAGTATATCATCTTAATAATATATAGTAATAATAATTCTTATACAATTATATATCCTGTAACAATTATTAATTACATTTATTTATATAAAATGTGTTATAATAATATATAGTGTAACAATAGTTAATCATATAATAATTATTTATCTAAATACAATAGATAATCGTTTATTATATATAATAAACGTAGAAATACAACGTTAATCATATAAAAGTAATATAATTATATATATATAATTGTTATATAATAGTTAAACAATATTAAATAATATTAATTATAATTAATATTAATTTTTACACAATAGTTAATTACATTTCTTATTATTTATGTATATTCTATAACAATTGTTAATTTTTCTATATTTATATATTTTAGTATTTAATAATAATTAATTATATACGTAAGTTAATTAAAGTTATATAAAAGTATTATTATTTATTATAATTGCTAATTCTATGATAATACCAAAATTTTATATAAAATTTTGGTATTATTTATAGTTAAACAAGTAACACTTATATAATAATTGAAAAGTATAATAAAAGTATTATATATAATTTATCGTGATACAATTGTAAATTCTAAACGATTGTAAACTAATTATAATTATTATTTACAATAATAATTAAAGTATTAAATTGAAATACGTTATATATTATTTATGTACATAAACGTATATTTATAAATTATTATAATAGAACATATTTCATTATATGTGATCATAAAACAATAATATAATAATCAAATTTTAACATTTATATTTTTACTACAATTATAACTGTATTAAGTATAATAATAATTCTTATTATTAATAATTCTTACACAATTATTAATTTTTTTATAATTTATAATAATGGTAAAAATATAATCCTAAATTGGATACTTTTATAATATCTATCATTATTCAAATATAATATCTATATAAGTAGTAATTAAATAATAAAGTTATAATTAAAAATGAAAATATATATAATAAAGATATATAAGGATAAATATATAAAAAATATGAAAAAATAATATATAAAATAGATAAGAATATTAAAATAATTAATAAATATTAAAAATAATATTAATATATATAATATATGAATGTATGGATAAAATATTTGTATTTATATAATTCATATATTATATATTATACTATATACTATTGTTTTACAATTAATAATTATACTATGATTATACAATTTCTTATTATTATACGATATATGATTATATAATAATATTGTTAACTGAAAAATAAAAAAAATTTAAATTTTTTTTATATCCAGTCCTATATTAAAAAAATTGTTTGTATTACCTTTAAATAAGAAACATTCATTATTTATATAACACTAAGTTATTAATTAAATATAATAAGAAATAATTAATAATAAAATCTAAATATTATAAGAATTTCTACTTATATAATAATTTAGTAACTAACCTTTAAAAGAATACTTCTTATACACTTATTATCTATCTAATCTTTTAAATTATAACATTAATTATTAAATATACACTTAGTTATTTATTAAAAGTAGAGGGGCACTAGTATGGTGAAAAACTTGGTTCTCATTATTGAAAATAATTATAAAAATTAATAATTCTTACTGTAATACTTAATTTTAATTTTAAATTTATATAAAATTTTAATACTAATATTATTAATTCTAACTTATACTATTATTCTATTACTAATGTATTAAATAATCTTTCTTATACACTTATTATCTCTATTACCTTTTAAATTATAACATTTATTCTGCCTTAAACACTTAGTCATTTATTAAATATAATAATAAAAAGAATAAAATGATTCAGCTTTATACAAATAGATAATTAATAAATCATTAAAATTATTAATAAATTAAATTTATTATATTTTACCGTCTATTATACAAGAATTTTATTACTTATTTTTAAATAATTAAGAATTAATCTATTTTATACACTTAGTTATTTATTAAATATATAAGATTAATTGTATCTAAAACAATTAGTTATTAATTTTATAAAATAAGATAAATTAAATAATATTTGCATTTTATTAAAATGCAAATATTATTTTTTTCAACTTATACAATTATTAAGTGTATTACCTTTAAATAATCCTTATTATACATTTATTCTATTACTAATGTTTAAAATTATAAACATAAATTCTAGCTGCTCCGTGGCCCATCGGTTAATACATTTAATTATTAAATTTTTTTTTTTAATTTTATAATAATAGAATATAGATCGTTTGGTTTTTTATTTTCAAAAGAACTTATTAAATTTACAAAATTAGCTAAATTATAATTTTGACTTAAAAGTGATAAATGTTGTATACAATTACATGTAGCATATAATTGTATAGGTAAATGTGTTATAAATTCATTTTTATTTTGTAAATATTTTTTATATTCAAAACAAAATGCTATAAATAATAATGGATTTTTAGCTTTTTTTATAAAATCTATTTTCATTTCTTCTATTTTATTTTCATTTTTATTTACCCATTCAATTCTATTTTTATAAGATTCTTTATCAAATCCATAACAATTAGCACCATAAATTTTTAACCATTTAATAGAATTATTATAATTATCAATAAATTTTGATTGATCTTTTTTATTTTGTTCTAATAATATTAATTTATTATTTTTATATTTTTCCCAAAGAGTATTATCATCAATAATACTTTTTTTATTTATTTTTATATTAATATTAGAATATTTTTTTAAATAATCTTCTTTTTTCATAATATTTACAGTTTTTATATATATATTACTAATTTTTGTTCCTTTTGAAAATTCTAATAAAGCTTTAGCTAAATCAACACTTTGATAAATTAAATATACAGGATTACAATATACTTTACCCCTCCAATCTAAAAATAAAGGAAAATAAATATTATCATTCTTATATAAATTTGCTATTGCTAATATATTTTGTTCTAAATAATATTTACTATTATGAGATAATATTTCTATTTTATTATTTTTTTTCTTATTAAAAGTATCAGGATGTAAATCACTTAATATTAATTCAAATTTTTTACCATTTTCTAATATATAATTTAATACATTTAAATTTATTCTAAAAGGTATTTTTTTGTGTATTATTTATAATACTTTTTATTTTATTGTTTACCTTACTTTTTAACATATTTGTATTACTTTCATGTATTAAATTATCAAAATAACATTGATTGTTTAATAAATAACCACCTTTATTATTATATGTCCAATTATTTGGTTCACATATCATTGGTAATTTAATACCTATTAAATCCATATTATTTAAAAAATATTTTTGTCCTATAGATGTTGGTACTATTATTATTTCTTGTTTATTATATTTTTTAATTAAATTTCTTTCAAACTAAATTTGTTATATTTAAAAATATATTTAATAAAAAATCACCTAATGCTGATACATTTATAATATTTAATTTATTTATTTCATTTTTATATTTATCAAATGAAAATTTATCTTTTTTTAATCCATTATCTTTCAAATATTTATAATATTCTTTTATTAAATAATAATTATAGACATTCAAACCTATTTTCATTATTAAGTTATCTTTTTTTATACCCTCTGGAGTATGCAAAATTACAACTATATTTCTTAATATTATGCTTGCCGTCTCATATTCTTTTAAATTATAAATAGGTTTTAAGGATTCTATATTTTTATTTAAATATGTTCTTTTTTCTTTTTCTAATAAATTGATTATTTCTTCTATATTTTCATGAATATATTTCGAATAACAATTATATAATACATTTATATTATTATTTTCAATTTTATTTATCATAAAATTTTTATAATTTAAATTAATATAATTTTCTATCTCTAATTGTTTATCTTTTTTAGATACATTTTTTTTATTTATTATTTCTTCTGTATCTCTATAGAGATACGATTCATATAATAACATATCATTTTTAGTATATTCACTTTCACTATTATATAATCTTTTTTTTGTATTATCTATACCTATAGGTGCCGAATTTATTATTTTTATAATTTTATTTAATATCATTTTTTTTTATCTAGGACTGGGTTATTAATAAAAAATTTAAATTTTTTTTTAATAAAGGACAGGGATAAATAGAAAATTTAAAATAAATTTTTAAATAGAGGGGATAAAAGTTTTTAATGATAATTTTTTGGTAATTCATAAAAGAAAAGAGTATATAAGAGGGTTATTAATTTATTAATTTTTTATCTTAATTTCAGATATAAGGAATTAATTCAACTAATTTACCTTTTTTAAAAACTAATCTTCTTTTGCTTTTTCAATTGGTTTTTATTAACTTATTACACTTATTATATATTAACTGTCTTTTATTCTCAGTAACTTGTAAAGTATATAATTGTTCTACAATATAAATATGACCACTACTTAAGTTTCACATTCATTTAGTTTGTTGTTTTTCAATTAACACATCTTTAGTTTATAATTCCTTAAATTCACTTAATGTTAATTCTATTTCATGTTTTAAACCTTTAACTTTATAAATTGTTTAACCATCTATAGTTTCTAGATAATAAACTTTAGGACTTATAAAAATTGCGGTTTTACAAATATATTCTAATTTTAATTTACCTAAAACTTTAGAGTCAATTAAATAATCTAATAAAGGTTTATCAACATAGATACTATCTGTATCTGAATGATACAGATTAATTAAGAGGCTATTTAAAAAACCAAAAACAAAAAAGCCGTTTTTTATTAACTATGCGTCTACATAATATTTTAATTAACTTTATATCACTAAATTTTCGATTTTCATTCATTTTTAAAATTATCAAGGTCTAAAATTTCCCTACTTCTACTCTGTTATTTTCTTTGTTACAAGCTATTAATTAACGAAAACTGAATAGTAAATATTCTCTTTTAAATGGATAATATAAAAGTATATAGATCCATTCTTCAAAAAAAACTAAATATTTTTTAAATTTGTTGATTAATTTAGCTTTTGTATATTTAAGTTATTCATTGTTTTAATTTTTATTACTTTACCAACCTATTCCGATTTTATATGCTTATAAATTAATATAATTATATAAAAGAGATTGTATATTAATTATTAGATAGTTTAAAAATAAATAATATCTTTAAAAGAGTTTGGATAATAGGATGTTTTATATTATCTGGAGCAATAATTTTACAATAGAAAAAGCCAAATGCTTGAGGTTCGATATCTCTGATACCCCCTTTAAAATAGATAGGTTTACCAATTGGCATATCGAATTCACTCATAACATAAGGATATAAACTATTAACATCATAACAATAGATATTAACATCATCAGGGTTAGATGGTATAAACATATTCACAGCCCCTCCTGTGTAAGATTGTCTTATATCTCTAGCAATTTGACCAGATAATTGAGGAATTTCATCTTTTCTTAAAAAATGAGTTCTAAAGATAGCAAAAGCTAATGATGATAAAGTGGGATATTTATGTATATTAATTTTAAATAGATCAAAAATCATATTACTAAATTTAAATACAATTTGATATAATGAAATACAATTAATTTCACAATATTTAATTTAATTGTTTCTAAATTTAAATCTCAATTATTAATAAAATTAGATTAAAAAAAATTTTTATCTTTATAATATTTGGCAGTTAAACAGTTTTATAAATAGATAAAACTGTTTATTTAAAATTAGTATTAATAGGTTTATAGGATAAAAAGTATCTGTACCTTTAGGTACGGTAAGATTTGAATTTATAACTATATATAAAGTTCTTTGTGTAGTTTTATAAGATAATAAAAATTCATTAATTATTTTAAACTTATTTAATAGTTGATTTGTTTTTTTATCTTAAACATATACAGATTTTCATAATAAATAAGGTTTTAATGCTTTGGCTGCTTTAATTCTAGAATTAAATTTATAAAGATCATTAGGTCTAGGTTAGCCGATGGGCAGATAGCCCTGAGGCCTATCCGCTAATAAAATATTTAGTTTCACCTAAAAGGTTACTTATAGATTCACCATGTAAAGGTATATTTTAAGAATCCTTTGTCCTGTATATACAGGCTATCGAGTTTTACGATTACTTTACTCGGATTTACACCTTAAGACAGTAATTTACTCCCCTCCCGTATCTATAGATACAAGGGTGTTATAAACTAAGATTTTTATTTAACTTGTATAGTTAAATAACCATTTTATAATAAATATAGAATATAGCTAATTATTATTAATGCCCCTAATATATTTAAAAAGACTAGAAATAAGATATATTTAGATAATATATTATAAGAAACGGCCATTAAAATTATAATTTTATTTAGATATTTGTAAGTTAAATTCTTTTTATTTAATTTTTTTAATAAAAATTCTTTATTTTTTATTATAAAATATCTAAAAAAAAGTAGCCATAATAATTGAAGACTAAAAAATAAAAATAAGAATATTATAGATATAAGAGCTATATCGCTATTAGTAGATATTGGATCTAATGTTGATATCACTTTAGTAATATAATCTAGATAATTATTTTCAAATGGACTATTAGCTACAGTTGGCCCATTATCTCCTATTGAACTATTATTTGCTATTTGGTTGTCTGAAGGATATGATATAGAGAATTTACCAAATGTTGAACCTTCTGTTTGTTTCTGAGTAATAGCTCTCAAAGTTAAACCATATAATGCACCAGTTATTGCTCCTGCTAGGACAAAAGTTTCTTTAGTTAAAGTCGTACCGGGCATTGCATTATTAACATATGATCCAAGTTTCACTCCATAATATGAAAGATATCCCGCTGAAGTAAAACCTCCTACATATTTAGACATATCGATAATTTCCTTGCCAGTTATTGAATAATTAAATTGAGTGTCTCTAAAAGAATATTTTTTAGATAGATTTTTATTATTTACTGGTACTTCATCATCTGCATAAATATACCCATATTGAGATAACAATATATCTATAATTTAATATAAGCCGTATAATCCTAATAAAAATATAAAAATATAAAATATATTTGTAAATAAATTCTTTAAAAATTTTTTTTTTTAATTTTTTAATTCAGAATTATTTAAATGTTTAGAAAAATTCTTAGAAGTTATTATATCTGCTAATGTATTTTCTAATATACTTATAAAAGGAATAAAAAATAAGAAATAAGAAAAGTAAAATACAGTAGAAACTTGACCTATTATAATAAATGGAGCTTCTGCATGATTAGCACCAATCCACATTAAAATAAAGAAATTAGCTACAAATAACCAATAAAAAAATTTCATAAAAGGTCTAAATTGTAAACTTCGTATTTTTGATACATCTAAGATAGGTAATAAGAATAAAATTAATATAGCAGCAAACATAGCTATAACACCACCTAATTTATGAGGAATAGATCTTAAAATAGCATAGAAAGGTAAAAAATACCACTCAGGTACTCAAAAATTTAACTTTCATAATAATATAAAAAAAAATTATAAAAGTTTGAAAGCATATATACTTTCGACAGATATTAACATATCAGGATTAGACTATGTCATTAGCGTATTTCATACAAAATATTCACTAAAGGGCGCTCATGGAAAGATTATTGTTTACATTACTCACTTTCTAGTCGTTGAACGTTTATATAATTATTAAAATGTTATTATATATTTCGCTGCAAGTTGGACAATAATATATATATTACTGTCATTTCTTGACAATTCACCCTTTTTTCCCTTATAATTTATAAAAAGGGCGACGGTACCATATAAAATATATAATAAAATAGTATATATTATTTATATAAATTTTATGGTTAATCTATAAGAGGATTATTTTTTAACCATAAATTTATTTGATTTTCTTTATATACTATAGCAGCCTCGAGAGCTAAAACTTTCGAGTTATTATAAGTTTTAAAATAAAAATATTTTCTTCTAGGTTTTACTTTAAACATAGTAGGTAATATAACACACCAAGATGTATTTTTAGATATATTTATATATGATTGATTAGATAAAGATTTATTGTTAGGTAATTCTGATAAAATATTGATCCAATATGATTTTGGTTTTTCAAAATCAATATTTATAGAGTAATAATAATTTAATAACATTAATTGAATAGATTTTATATATAATAAACTGGTATGTAAATATTTAAAAGAATTCTTAATTTTATAAAATCTATATTTTTTAAAGAATAAAAAATAATTAAAATTATCAATCATTTCTAATAAAGGAATTATATTACTTTTATTTTCTATTTGAAGTATATAAAGATGATTAGATTTAGTTATATTAGAATTTATATTTAATTTATTTAAATAAATCCGGATATTATTTAATAATATCCAATTATCTTCAGTAATTTTTTGACTAATTTTAAAAATAGGAATAAACCAAATATTTTTATCTTTATTTTCTCTAATTCTTATTGTTAAACAACCATCACCTAAATATAATCCTAATATAAATAATAAAGACATTTCAGTATTATTATCGTTATAGGTTTTAATATTAAAATCTGTAGTTGAAAAATTTATATTAGTTACATTAAATAAGGCATCATATAAATTTATTTTTCTTTGAGAATTATCTATTAAATTATAAGCTAACCAATATAAATTTTTTATAGAATCTATATCACCTTTAAATAATTTTATTGTTTCATAAATATCTTTTAATCTTTGAAAACCTTTATATTTATCTCCATATACTAATGAAAAATAAGGAATAAGATCATTAATTATAACAATCCAATCTCTTGATTGAAGTCGAATATGAAATATATTGGAGTTATTTTTTGATATTACCCATTTCATTTTATTATTCAGTGCCGTAGACACTAGACAAAATAATTCTATACTATGTTCACTAGCATTTTGAGATAAATATACAATAGGTCGAAATTTAAATTTAGTTTCAAAATAACCACCTATATGACCTTCAGCTTGAAAAAATCCATTTATTAATAATTTAAACATATTATTCCAATCAGTATTATAATTATAATTTTTAAGAGTATTTTCTCTAATTTTTTTTATCATAGATAATAAATCTATTTTTGAAATTATTTTTTTTTCATTATTAATAAATATATAACCTATATCCTCTTTACAATCTGGTGTATCATTAGAAATATTTTTATTATTTATAAATGGTAATATATTAAATAATATATCCATCGATGGCGGTGTAACTAAAGGATTTCCTGGTATATAATTATCAGCTTCACCCATAAAATTAGGTATAAAGAAAATAAAGAATGATAATATTAAAAAAAATAAAAAAAATGTAACATAATCTTTATATGAAAAATATGGATGAAAAGGTATTTTATCTCCATTAGAAGAAATTCCTAATGGATTGTTAGACCCATGTAGATGAAGAGCTATAAGATGTAATACTATTAAAGCTGCTAATAAGAATGGTAATAAAAAATGTAAACTAAAAAATCTGTTTAAAGTGGCGTTACTTCAATTAGGTTGCTAGTCCCACTAATAATGATTCCTGTGATTTATGTTATAAATCACGGTAAAACATTAAAGTTCTCACTAGACACGGCGTCTCACAACGCGGTTCGGACTATATCATAATATGACATAATAAAATTATTTACCATATTTAATAGGTATATAAAGATTTTTATATCTAGAAATGGTTCTTAATTCTTTTAAAAATAATAAATATTGTAAACGTTTATATCCTTTTAATTTAGCCTCTGTATTATTTAAAAAATTTATAATATTTTGAATTCCTCTAATATTAGAGGTTTTTAAACGTACATTATTAGTTTTATCTATATATGGGTTAGAAGTAATTTTCAGACATTCTTTAATAGCTTTTATTATTTGTAAACCATTTGTTTGACTTATATCAAAGCTTGCTATTTTAGAATTATCTTTCGCTGGTTTATAAATAGAAAAACAACCTTCAGCTTCAATAAATCCTACTAACCAATTATTAAAATAAGATACATTTAATATTTCCTTTGAACAATTAAATCTTTTTTTATCTAAAGGTCGTGTATAATTTATTAAATCCTTTTCGAGAATGACCTTATTTTCAAAATTAGTTTTAAAATAAATATAATCAAAATATTTATTTGTTAACATAGGATAAGAATCAAAAATAGGTAATATAAGATTTTTTAAATGTATTTTAGATCTAACTCTAAACATAATCATATTATTTCTTCTTTTATCTATTGTACCTATTCCTAATAAATTTTTTATTTTATATATTAATTTTATATCTCTTTCATTTACTTCTATACCTAATTCATATTTACAATATTTACCATTTTTTGTTATGGTTAACCAACCATCTCCTTCTATAAAACCTACTAACCATGCCATATCTTTTGCGTGTAGTCTCTGAGAAGCTGTTTGATTTGTATTAAGAAATCGACATACTTCTGCGGATTTACTTCTAGATAGAATTTTTAACTTATTTTTGATTAAAGGGAAATATATCGATATATTACCGGTTAACAATAAGTATTCTATATCATAATACGAAGTATTTTCTGCATTTAGCAAAATTTTCATATTGTATGCTGCATTTTCTACAGAAAAACCCAATTAAAATTAAAAATTTTTAATTACCCCAATTTATATTATAGATTGGAGTATATTTCCGTACCTTTAGGTACGGGATCGGACTATATTTTACTTTGAAATAATCTTTAGAACGTTTCGGTTCTTTCGTATAGTCTCTGAGGAATGAATATTTAGAAATCGTCATCTATAAATAACTGTCTAAATAATTTTATCATATTCATAAATAAAATAACCTCGATATTATTCAGTTATTAAGATCAGAAAATAAAAATTATCCTTTCCTGCTGATTATCTAAATATTAAAAATTATTACCCGAATCTATTAATAGATTCGTGGTATTTAAATATTATTATTAGAGTTCCCAGCATATAGAAAGATTAACTGGAGCAGTTTTTACCCCATATGAACTGAACTATATCAGTACCTATAAAAGGAATAGCAGAAAATAAGTTAGTAATTACAGTTGCCAAATCTAAAAATTTTATTATTCCTTCTTAAAAGGCCAAAAGTTTACTTTTGTTAACCCTTATTATTTTATAATAAAATCCATGTATTTTAATAAAAAGAAACTTACATATTTTCTTTTATATATATTAAAGTCTTGTGACCCGTTATACGAGTTTAGATTTCGACTGTACATAAAACATTATTTCTAATATCTATAGATGAACCAGTCTGTAGCGGTGTAACCGCCACGGACTCTTTATGGAGTCTGTAGCGATGGTTCGTCGCCACGGACCCTTTATGGAGTCTGTAGCGATGATAATAATCACCGACGGTCTTTTATTAAAGTATTTAACCGTTTTTATCAATATTACTTTATAATAAATAATTAGCATCATACTCATAAACGAATATCGGATAAATAAATTATTTTTATAAAATTATGATAGTCCGAAATATGTATTACAGATTTCACTATCATTTAGGGCACGTAGTGAGATTAATTAGTAATTACCCTCTATAAAAATTAATCTTGAGGGGATTTATAAACATTTTACTTAAAAATTTTAATCTATTCAGGAAATTTTAAAGTTTTATAACGCGAAGAATTTTTTAAGTTAATTAACCATAATAAATATTGTTCTTTTTTATAACCAATTAAGGGATGAATTTCAAATGAGGAAAAAAAATTTATGGTTATTTGAATATCAATTTTAGAAGAAAAAGCTATTTTATAACTATTTTGATTATCCGGTCAGATAGTCTCTATCTGACCGAAACGTTCTTGGATAGCTTCTATAATTACTTTATTTTCTAAACCTGTTTGACGAATTGAATAAAAAGCTGATTTATCGTTTTTAAATCCAAATGAACCCTCAGCCATAGTAAAACCCACTATCCAATCATCAAACCATGATAAATCAAGGAAATATTTTGGATTAGAGGATAAAGGGTTTAATAAATTATTAATCAGATTAAAATCTAAATTATCCCAATAAGTGATGTTATTGATGGTAATATATTTTAATAAGTTATATTGAAGTCTTCGATTATGTACCAAAAATTCTAAATTATATTTTTCCATTAAAGGTATAATTACTTCCTTTAAATCTTTTCTATAAAAATTTAATCTTAACTGATCATTTTCAATTTTATCTATTTTACCTACATCTAATGTTTTTTGAAAATATTTTAAAGTATAAAAATCTCTTTTATTTAATCTTATAGTTAAACGTACTCTTATTGTATCTCGTGCCGTACCTTTTTTATTATATTGTTTTTGAGGTCCTATTTCTATATAACCATCACCATCAATAAATCCTATTAACATAGCCATAAATTTTTTTTCCGGTTCAAATTTTCCGATGAACTTATTAAGTTCATCCGTATTTTTTATAATATTAGTAGGTATAAAACTTAAATATATAAATTCCTGAAAAGTTAAATTATTAAAATAAAATAAATTTATAAAACCTTTAAAATCTTCCTTTAATATACCCCAGTAACTCATTTGACCATAAGGTAAAACATACAATTTATAAAAATAATATATTAAAAAAAATTAAAATAATTTTTTTTTATAAAAACGACTGTGCATTAAGCATCATATTCCAAATGAATATATTCATCTTCTTCAGACACCCATTAACGACCCAGTCTGTCGCGATTATTTATTTAACCGACGATCTATTCCGTCATAGTCATGACGGCTTTGATCGTATTCATTAATGTCACCAAATATCAGATCATATATATAAAGATCTGTATACCCGAAAATCATGTCTGATTTTCTTACTGTTGATTATATATATTCCTAATAAAAGTTAACTATATATAACTACTTAACCGATAAGTAAAAAATATAAAATATAAAAAGGATTTAACAATATCAAATGAAATTACTGTTTATAATTTTATGGGAAATCTAAAATATAAGATTTCCAAATTTATTTATTAGATAAGTACCAGTAAGATTATCATTGAATATTTATTAATTTCCATTATTTTAAAATAATGGTTATAAATTTATTATTTTCTCTATTAGTAGAATTAGAAAATTTTTTTTTATTTTCTTTAAACTCATAAAGTTTGATTATTAAATCTTTATTATTAGAATCTTTAATATAAGGATATATACTAAGATTTAATAATATTTGATCTATACTAACAAATTTATTTATATGTATATAATCTACTAATAAAGGGTCTGTATAAATTTTATTATTTTTTAATGCTCTTTGTAAAGTCTTATAACTGCACTGCAGTAATAGAGCTGCTAATCTCATATTAGGACAAAAAAATAAAAAATTACCTTTATTATCATATAAATAAATAGGATGTTGTTTAGTTATACATTTTAATTTAGTTTCATAATTCATAGGAGATCTTTTTAATGCTGATTCACTTAATTTTTTTCGAGTTTCAATGGACAATTTTTTATTTAAATTAAAATTTTTAATAAAATTCCTTCTTTCTTCAGAAAATTTTTCAGACATTTTTTTTCTAATTTCTTCACTATGTTTATAACCGAAAGAATTACCAGCTTCAGTTAATATATTATATTCAGGTAATAAAGTTTTTATATATTTAGTTTCTAAGCCCAATAATTCTTTATTATTGGCTCTATTTATTATTTCTGGATAAAATTCTAAAATAATAAAAGCGAAATTAGGTAAATCATATTTTAATACACTATTTTTTATTAATTTACTACCTGATAAATATATTAAATGTCTCATGAAACGAGACATAAATTTATTAGTAGAAGCTGAACCTATATAATAATTTTCTGTAACTAAATTAAGTACCATATAAATTCCTTGTTTATTTTTTAATTCTTTATTCATTTTATCCCTAGTTTCATATAAATGTAACTCAGTAAAAATTTTTTTATATGAAATTTTATTTTTTAACAAAATAAGTGAAGTACCTAAATTTTTATCATTTATATCCTTATAATTATCAACTTCGATATTATTATAATATCGACTTTTATTAAACACAAATGATAATCGGGATATAAATAAATGTCTATTCATAATGCATAAATTTATATTTTCAATTAAATAATTATTCAATGATTTTGGGCTATATTCATAACCCAAGAATGCTGTAGCCATAACTATTAAGAATATTACTATACCAGTATACCATAATAATATTCTAGGTTTACTATAAGAACCATAATACATCCCCTTACCCATATGTAAATAAATAAATATAAAGAAAAATGCAGCAGTATTAGAATGCATATATCTAATAATCCAACCATTATTTACATCTCTCATGATATGTTCAACGCTGGTAAAAGCTAAATCTATTGAAGGACAATAATGCCATTTTAACCAATTTAAAATTTTTATCCCCTCCACACCACAAAGATGTGGGGGCCCCTACGGGAGCCAGCAAAAATTCTATAAAAATCTAAAAACCGTCATCGAATCGATGACGGTTCAATTAATAATTTGATCTTATTATCTCTTTCTAACGTTCCGTTCAGTATCAATACTGAACAGTTTTTACTATTTTTATCCATATAGAATATTGTAAATCTTTACGCCCCATAAGGGGATAATTTATAAAATGAGGGATCAATTTTTCAATGATTTCATTTTTAACAACGGAACTACGTTCAGTAATACCTCGAGTTTCATGATAAACTTTACCAACCTTAAAATAATTTAGAATAGAAGTCAAAATATATTTATCTTTACCGTACCTAAAGGTACACTTCCATTACCAAAGTATAATCTTTAACCATTTCATTTTTTGAATTTTTTCGAGTTCCGATAGAAACCGTACCCTACTGGGTGCAGTTCTTGTAAAATAGGTAAAAGAACCTTCACCTACTATTAAACCTGAAATCCAAAAAGGATTTAAATTAAGATTTTCATTTAAAATTGGTAATTCCGTTTCTAAATAAACCGGTAAAATACCCAATTTATTAAAATTATTTTTAACTGAATTTGATAAAGGTTTATTTAATCTATTTATTAAAGAAGCTATTTGAAGTAACCCGTTTACTTTTACATGAACTTTAGAATCAATTAAATTCATAACTTTACAAAAATACAAAAAACTAATTCTTTTAGATGTTTGTAATGGATATTTATTAAAATGTTCAATGATGACAAATAAATCTTTTTTTTGATCTTACTCTATAACTAGCAAAATTACCACTTATATTTATTTTACCTATATTAATAATTTTTTGAATTTCTGTTCAACGAAGTTGAACCCTTTAACATGTAATGTAATCTTTAAATTAGGATTTATTGACCATCCAATGCTAGTTTTTGATTGTAACAAACTTACGCTAAAACATCCTTCTCCATCAGTAAATCCTGTTATAAACCAAGGATTTATATTATTTTCTTTAATTTTATTTGATTTCTATGCGTAATAAAATTTAACTTAATATTATTTAATTGATTATTTGTTTTGTGATCTCTATAGGATTTTTAAGATAAATTTTAAATTGGTCAAAAAATAATTTTCCAATATTTATATTGGGATTGGACTATATCTTTATTATTTTATAATTATTTATTTAGGTGTTAAAATAAAACGTATATTTAAATACGAAATAAAAATAATATTTCATGTTTAGTCTCTGAGGAACCCTTTAGGGATCCTCGGAGTACCGTGCATATGCACAGTCTCTGAAGATCTAGTAAAATTATAATTTTACTGGTTTCTTGCTGATTATCCATTATAATATCCTTAAGATTATTACCATAATTTTATATGTACGATTTAACAGAAAAAGGGTACTTAAGGCTTTAGGAACTTCCAGCATATAATGAAATTTTATAGCTACGCAATAATCATAGCCAATGTTACACCAGTTATAATTTGGATTATTAAACATACACCTAATAAACTACCAAAATTCCATATATATGAAATATTAGTAGGTGCAGGTGAATCAATAATAAATTCATTAGCTAAAGAAATAATAGGTCTACTTTTTAAATTTTTCATAATAAAATAATTTATATAAAATAATTTATTTTATGTATAACATAATTTGATTTCATTATATAAGTATTCTTCATACTATTTTATTTTATATAAATTATAATTTATATCTCATATTTTATATGAGATATAAATATAATTTAATTTAATTTATATATTATAAAATAAATTATATAAAAAATTAAAATAATAAAATAATACTAAATAATAAAGGATGTAAATTATAAGAGAAAAGAAAAAAGAGATAAAAAAGTATAATAAAAAAAAATAAAATATAATGATTAAAAAATATTTAACTTTAAAAACGTCTTCAGAGTTTATATTAACTTTAAATAAAATATTAGAAATTTATAAATTAAATATAATATGTATTATGAGTTTAATAAATAATTCAAAAAAGGAAAATTTAGTATGTTCAATATCAGGATTACCATACATATAACCAGAAAATTTAATAAATTTATTAAATAATAAACTAATGCCAAATGTATTATTAATAAATAAAGAAAATATAAATAAAATAATAAGTAATAATAAAGAACAAAAAATAGGTATATTTACATTAGAAAAGTTAGTAAATATAGTAATAGATCAAAAAAAAAATAATGGTACAATAGACTCATATTTAAATTCTTATATATATTTATAGGTATAGCTTGGCATGAAGTAGTAGATAAATTTTATTATAATAAAATTTATATTTTAGGTGGTCATTCAATTAAACGTCATATAATATCTTCAACTCAAAGAAGATTATGTAATATTTTAGATTTATTGGATGTAGGTTAAAATTTAACGATAAAAATTTATCATATAAAAATTTAAACTTATATAAAGCAAAAAGAGAATCTTGAGACATATTAGGTAATTCCTCATAAAAATACCTACACTAAATTTTTCTTCTATTATTTAGTAAGAATTAAGAACCAGATGTTTATCCCTCCTATTATAATAAATATTACCTCTTGATACCTATTAACTCCAGTAATTTTAAAAATAATCGGAAACAATTTTAAAGTTTTCATGTGTCGTATATAGATTCTCTATAATTCTATTCATATTAGATGTGTAAGACTATTAGGATTATGACTTTCTATTAAACTATCAATTTATTGTATTAAGGGTAATGATTCAATATTTTCATCATTAACATGATTTTTCATAAAACGCAAAAGTTTAAAATAATTAGGCATATCCCCTTGCTCTTTATAAATTTCAATTAATTTATATAATTGAAATTTGTTTTCATAAAACGAGCTTATTAAATAACTTTTTTGATTTAATAAATCTAATTTCATCTTATCAATTAAACCTAATATCTCTATATAAAAATCACTTAGGTTTCACCTAAATCCTTTATTTCTTGTCCTATGTCTCTCATATTATTAACATTAGGTTGATAATATTTATAATATAGGCACCCTAATACTACTATAGCAATAACACCTAGTAATACATATTGATAATTATAGTTGTATTCTTCTATAACAGAATATAAAGGAACTTTAGTATTCTGTATATAATAAGAATATGAATAACCTGAATCCTGTTGTTTAAATAAGATGTAACTATAAAAATTTATATATTTCATTTTAATTTATATTACAAAATTTTGTAATATATAAAGGTTCTATATTTTAGGAGTTATACTTATAATTGACTGGAATATAATATAACCATAGTTATATAGGATATCATAAAATTAACTATAATAATAAGTAAAAAAATAATATATATATAATAAACCTTGTTTAATTTATAATAAAAATATACAAAATAAAATTTATTTTACCTTTAATTATCTTTACCCGTCTATAATGATAATAAAGTGAGCGAAGGATAAATTAAATTCAATACGAGCCCCAGTAAAGTTAGATAAACTGACTTTACTGGATTAGGCGTAGTTTAATTACAACGTTCATCAACAGAGTGAGCGTGTATAAATATATGAAGGTTTGGAAACCGTCGGTTTCCATATATAAGCCTCCTCCGTTTCACTACCCCAACCTACCTCTCTCCCGGTTATATCTTCGATCAAACAGTCGTAAACTTTATTGAATCTCGATTATAACCTCCTTCTCTCCTAGTCCGCCCGTCAGGAGAGAAAAATTTTTAAAAAATGATTTTAAAAATCATTAAAATCTATCTAAGTATAAATTAAATGATGTAGTAATTCGTACAGATAGAAAATTTTTAAATTATGGTAAAAGAAAGTTTTATTTATATTTATAGTAATCCAAAATTCTTAAATTCTTTTCATGAATCTATTATCAATTATCTTCAAATTAATAATTTTGTTTTTAATCCTAAAACTAATAAATTTTATAATGAAACTACAAATTATAGTATTAATTTACCTATTGTTCCTAAACATAATGAAAATTATGAAAAAATATTTGCTGAAAATATTATTAATTCTTCTTATATTATTAATTAGTATAAAACTTTTTTTTAAAATCAATACTAATTTATTAGGATCTGTAATATATAATAAATAAGTATTTATGCTTTTATTTAAACATGCATTAATTATATAATTAAATTTATTCTCTATAAATTTAGTTATCTCTAGAAAAATATTATTATTAGTTTTATAATAATGCTCTTTATTTGTTTACTATATATTCTTAGATTTATTAATGTAAATATAAAATTAAAAATAAAATTTATAAATATAATAAAATTATATACTAATGATTCATATATTAATTTTTGTCTATCCTTCAATAAAATATATCCTTATTAATATTTAAATACTTAAATAATCTTAAATAAACCTTATTCTAAAATATTTTAATTATCTTAAATTTATATCCTAATTAAATAGTTCTGTATTTGATATTGATATATCTATAATTTATTATTTATAAATCTTTTATATAAAAATTTATTATAAAGCCTATTTATCTTTATAATAAATTTAAATTTTAACCTCTAAATTATACCTAATATATAAGATATTGTCTATAAAATAAGACTTAAATAGTGTATACTAAATAAGAGGTAAATATATATTATAATACTTAAATATTTTACATTAAATATTTTTATAAAAATATTTAAGGATTATATATTCAGTAACTATATACTAAAATTCCATATTTATATTATAAATAAAAATTAAGTAGAGAAAATAAGGTATTTTTCAAAAATGCATAACGAAGCTATTTCAAAGCGGTTAAAGTAAAATTTGACCATATCTAACTATAATGATAATTATACAAAGCGGATACTTAATAAAAAAAATTTTTTTATATTCGAGACCAACTATATAGTTCAATCTCTATTACAAAATGAAAGGTTTTTTTACAAATCGAATTTTTACGATCTTAATGTTTATAAATTTAAAAATAAGTTATATAATTCATATACAGACCTGCCCGTTTCAACAGTAAAAGTTCAAGAAGTTTTAAATTCAATATTTGATGAAATAACAATAAATGAAATGAACTTCTATGGAGAGTACTTAGTATTTCACTATAAGCGATAGCAAAATATATTTAATAAATTTACCTGGGAAAATACCTCGATTTGAATAAAAAAATATTTGGAAAAAAAAAAAAGCCCTGAGGCCTCAGGCTATTTTTTAAAAGAATTATAATTCTTTTATTTTTTTTTATTTATTTATTCAAACTATATTTTTTATATTTATTATCTCTTTTATTAAAAAATTCTTTCCAGATGGGTGAACTAGGAGAAAGGTTAATATTAATTAAGATTATAAGGAGGTATATGCCGACTAATCTTAACTAGATATTGGAAGATAGATAGGTTGGGGTAGTGAAATGGAAGAGACTATAATATATGCTAATTTAAAGTTAATGGTTATTTAACTACGTCCAGTGACATATGGTGTCAGTGAGGTTAGAATTATTTATATAAAATAGTGAACTAAAAGAAGAATAATTAATAAGCATAAGAAATATGCTTATTAATATAATAAGTAAATCTAGCAAGTAAAATTATTACTTTTTAATAATAAAATATTAAAGATATTATATAATTAGTACTATATTAATTTTTAAATTTATTTTATATATTTTATTTATTCCAGTTTATAAAACTATAAACTTTATTCTATAATCAGAAAATAATTTTAGTACACAGACGTACTCTTATAAAAATCTAAATAGTTTTAGATTTTAGGTGTTCCTTTCTTTTAATATATTTACTAACTTTGTTCAAAAAATAAATTTAAATTGCAGTGGTAAGATTTTCCATACTTAATTTAATTCTCTAGAATGATAACTAAATTCGTTATTTTTAAGATTATCCTATATAACACTTGGCTTACATTCTTTAGAATTATTAAGTAAACAGATCCATATTCAATAATACCTACTATCTTTATTTACGCTCACACCATCCTTGTTATTTTACTACGATCACGAGTCGATAGCCTTTATTGGCTATCGCTCTATCTCGTATTTTATTTAACTTATCGTTCGCTTCTTTTATTTTACTTTTACATCAGAATTTATCTAATATTTCATAATCTATTATAATTAAAGATTTTAAATAAAATTATCTATTATCATTTTATATAAATTACTAGTCAAAATAGGTCATATCTATATAAAAAATAATTAAAATATTTTTAAAAAAATATTTTAATTTATTACTATAATCTTTAGTGATAAATTAATCAATTAATTGAACATTTTTATCTAGAAAATATCTAAATACTAATATAAAAAATAAATTTATTATTAAACAAAGAATTAATAGATTAAGACCTAAAATACACAAAAGAAAGATTTCTACATTATTAAAATTGTTAAATAAATGATATATTGATTCAATATCAATAAATGATGATTGAATATTATCAAATATATTTTCTAATTTATCCTCATCTTCTGAAGTATTATCTAATACTTCATCTGATTTACTAGGCGTATTTAAATTATTATAATTTTTACTTGCATTTTATGCACTAATTCCACTATGAATTTAACCTCCAGTAATTCCAACTGTGGCACCTACCTGACTAGCTCTACTTTTTATACTTTGTGCTATAATTTTACTTCCTTCTTTATTAACGTATATATTACCACTTAATCCTACTTGATATTTATCATTATTATCTGCCATTGCATAAATAAAACCGTTTAATTTATAATTTATATAAACTGAAAATATTATTATAAAAAACTAAATATTAGTATTAATCGAATAGCTCTGCTATCGGATAACCTTAATTTATTTAAAATAAAGATTATTAAAAAAAGAAATAATAGTACTTAATATAAAAAATGAATAATGTGATAAAAAAATTAAAAAAGTTAAGATTGAAAGCATTTTATGTTTATTTTATTTTTTTTTTATACCGACCCGAGTAAAAAATACAATTAATATTTGGTTTAGAATAAAATTACATAAGGATGATATATTAGTATTAAAATGGATTAATATACATTTTTTTAATAATTTAGGTAAAATATTTTTTCAATAATAATTATGCAGAATTAAAAATTAGTGGGTTAAATAACAATATTAATTATATAATACCTTTATTAGATAATTTTACTTTAAATACTATTAAATACTTAAATTATCTTATTTATAAACAAGTAATATTAATATTTAAAAACAAAGAGCATTTAAGAGAAGAAGGTAAATTAAAAATAAATTATTAGAACCGTTCGACTAGAACGGAACTAATTATATAATGCCTTCAAATCATAATATTCTTATAGATGATTCTTAGTTACTTGGATTTATTGAAGGTGATGGTTGTTTTACTATAAGTAATTATAAACCAGCTTTTATTATAATTCAAGACGGTAGAGATTTTAAATTATTAGAAAATATACAAAATTTTTTAGAATGTGGTAATATAAAAAAATGTAAAAGGAAAAATGAAATAAGAACTACTTATGATTATACAATAACTTCTATCGATTATTTAATCAATTTTATTTATAATCCATTTTAAAAGTTAACTTGGTATACTTTAAAACAAAAATGATTTTTATAAATGGGGTATAATATTAAAACTAGTAGCTGAAGGTTATTATAGAATTGAAGGTGCGGATAAAATATTTATTCATTTAAAAAGTATTATGAACAAACAACAAATATCCACAAATATAAAAGTAAATAGGGTAAATCCAGATATAGTAAAATATTATTTAATGGAAGAGTTATTATTTAATAAAGCTCCTTATGATTTAAGTACTATAATTAATAGAAGATCAATAAGATTAAAAAAATTATAAATAAAAAAATTATATAATTTTTTTATTTACATTTCGTTGTTGAAGCAATAATATTATTATTTTTATTTAATTTTTTAAATGACTTACTTATTGAAGGATAAGTATTATTTTATTTATTTTTTTTTTATTTATAAACATTTAAATTATTTAATTTAGATTTGTATACAAATCTTTCCCCATCTGACTGAGATTGGATAATTTTATTATTTACAAGTATAAATATCTTTTTTATAGTTAACATATCATTTGTGAAATGACTATTATTATTTAATTCTGTAATAATCGGTTTATACTGATTTGGAATAGCTTAATTGTATAAATAAATATTAAGAAATATTTTGGTATTATATACAATTATAACTATAACTAAGCCTATAAGTATTTATTTTATAAATACAATATATTTTACAATATATTGTACGGTATTCTCCTATAATTATTATAGATTAAATTAATAAGATAAAACCTTATTAATTTATTTACTTATTATTTTACATTTTATTAATATAAAATTTTTATTTTATATTTTTAATAATTATATAAATTATTACTAGATATACTTATAATTTTTATATATTACTATTACTTATTAATATATTTACTATTATAATAGACTATAATTAGATTATTTTATTATACCAAAATATCTAGATATTTTGGCTTTTATACTATTATATATTGTTTTATAAATTTATAATAACCGTAAAATATAATATATTAAACGATTTTAACTTATCTTTATATAACCCAAAATTTTATATAAAATTTTGGTATTATCTACTTATTAAATAGCTAATTTTTAGAGTGTAATTAGATATTAAAATTATAATTAATTATAAATACTTAACTATAATAGATGTTAATTTAAATATCTATATTATTAATTCCATAAATAAAATAAAATATAATATATTTTATGTACTATTCTCTATAAAATAGTTATACCATAAAATATATTTAATATATTTTATTATTAGATATCTAATTGTTCTATTCTCTATAAGATAGTATCGAATATAATTGATATTAACTAAAACCGACTGAGTCAAAACTTGGCTAATAATAATGTATAAAAATTATATTAATATAATTTTTATTTAAAAATTTTATAAAATTTAATACATTTATTACTTAGTATAATATAACTATTTAAATATAACTATAAATCTTATTTAAAAGTTAGTTATATGTTATTTTATAAATCTTAAGAACAATCTGTAATAAATAGCTATTTATTAAATTTTTATTATATTTTTTGATGATTAATATAGAATAACATCTGCACTATTTAAATAATTAATATTTAATAATATAAAATAATTATTAATATATAATGTTTAAAAATAATTAACTAAATAGTTATATAATTACATTATGTTATCAATTACATTCACTTATATTCATAATAATATAGTATAAATAAAACTAATAACACTAAGTTATCTATAAATAAGTAATGATTACTTATTAATTATAATGTTATTAAATAAATATTGATATTACTATTATATGAAAATACTAATAAAATAATATGTAGTTCATAATTACTTATTAATATAGGTTATATTAATTAATAAGTAATAAAAGAATAATAACTAAATAAAAGAGTCTACCAAGGGTACATAATCGTAACATAAAATGTTACTTATCTATTATAAAAAAACTTATACAGATGATAAATATAGAATATTATCTGTACAAAAAGAGAAGAAAAATAAAATTAATTTACTCTTGAAATAATATAATATTATTATTTTCTTATATTATAACCAAAGTTATAATATAACTTTGGTTATGATTACTTATTCTTCTTTGTTTATTATCCAAAATATTTATAAATGTATTCTACTTATTATATAAATTATGTATTAATTTATGTATAATATATTCTAAATAGTATATAAACTTTATAATGGTAAATATAATTTTATATTATAACGTTATATGATAAATTTTATATCTATAATAGTTATATATATTATTTAATATTAATAAATATAAATTAATATAGTATAAATAATCATCGGTATAGGATTCATAATAGTTAATATATTATAATATTTAATTTAAATATTCTATTAAATTATTAATATAAGTACAGATTACTGTAAATAGAGTATACCAATAAATAGTATACAATTCTATAGACCCTTAGAAATAATATAAGAATTATAAGCTATAATGATACTAATACGTAAGGATAATTAATATATAAAATATAGGTTATTAACTTATACTCTATAGAATAATAAGTACACCCTTAAAATAAGTATATAAGATAAAATATAGTTAAATATTATCATATACCAATTAGTAATTATAATAGAATGTAATCCGTACCTAAAGGTACGGGCATAGTCTAAATATAATAGAAAGGTATAGTTTTTATGATAGATATATTATTAGTTTCTATATGAATACCATTAAAATAGATTATTAATTTCTATATGAATACCTTATGTATTGTATAATTTATAAATATTTTTATAAGTTTAATAAATTAAATAATTTAATTAGTTAATTATATAGAAAATTTCTTATATAAAATAATTAATGAAAAAACAAGCAAGTTAGTAATAAGTAAAAGTATAATAATAATAAATTAAAAAATTAGAAAAATAAATACTTAAAATAATAGATAAATAATAAAATAATACTTAATAAATATAGTAAAAAAAAATATAAGTGTAGGTAAAAATAAAGATATATTATGATCATTATTATAGTTTAATTAATGATATTTATACTGTATTTAGTCATATAATATATTTATAATGATTAATATATAAGTAAAACTTATACTTATAAAACTATTTTACTTAGATAATTATAGAAATACTTAAATAAGTACTATAATAGGGTATATTATATAAAAATACTATATTAAATATATTTTATAATAGTATTCTATATAAAGTATATAAACTATTTAATGATTCTAAGTAATATAATATGAAGATTATTTAAAGTAAAATTTATATAATAAATATAATTTTAAT
>JANBOI010000023.1:0-31050 GCA_027595825.1 Coemansia biformis
CGACGCGATGCCCGCCGCGAAGCCGGCAACACGATCGCGGGTGGTGGCCATGGTCGGCGGTGTCGAGCCCTGAGCAGCGGCCATGGCCAGCGGCGTCGAGCCCTGAGCAGCAGCCATGGCCAGCGGCGGCACCCTGGCTGGCGGGTCGCCCGGCCTTTGTTGCAGATGGGCCGCTGCAGGCGAGCAGGCCGAAGCAGTGGCCTCCTCGTATAGCACCCGCAACAATACACACACCGGGGGACAAACAGAGCTGGCGGAGGAGAGAGAGAGAGGCACTGTGATTCAGCGCTTGCAGACGGGCACGGCAATAGTGGCTGGATCTTCCGTCTTGAGCAAGGAGGATTGGCGCTATCCTCGGCTCACCGGCGCCGGCCCCCGCGCCGGTCCCTCCCCCCCGCGTCGGCGTCCGCAACCGCCCGCGAACTCCCGATTGCAGCTGGGCAGACCGTGGCCCGGCGCGGGCCGCCGACAATCGAGGCGGGGACAACGCATCGTCCGAAAGCACAGCGACGGACGGAAATAGTCAAGAGGCAACAGCCAGGAGGCAACAGCCAGGAGGCAACAGTCAGGCGCCATTGTTGCGCTGGTGCCCAAGGCGCTGGCCACTCTTCTGGTGCCCAAGGCACCGGCCGCCCTGCCGCGGCCGACCCCGCCGCGTATATAAGCAGGCGTCTGTATGGCCGCTCCGCCCGCAGCACGACACATCGCAGCACGACACATCGCAGCACAACACATAGACCTCGGCCACCTCATCTCGCGCTCAGCTGACTCGGGCACTACCGCCACTCACGCACACGACCTGCAGGCCGCGCCCGCCCGCCCGCCCGCCCGCCCCAACACCACCACCAACACCGACACCATCACTGGTGCCCTCCGCCGCGGGTGTCTGCGTCCAGGCCGCAAATCCGATCGCGGCGCCGCCAACTGCCGGCAACGGCCGTGAGGAAAAAGACGCAGTTTGCTCCTCAAGTCTGCTCCGTATCTTCGAGTATTTGCGCTGCTCACCAGCACCGGCCGCTGCTCACCCGGCCGCTGCCGCTCTTGCTCCCGCGTGGCCACCGCGCCTTGCGCTCGTCGCGTGGATGCGCCTTGGCCGCCGCCCGTGCGTGCGCTGCGCTCCCAGAGAATGAGCGATACGAACAAAGGCCCCGCCCCACGCACACGCACACGCGTGCCGCCCGTCGCCGGCGACATCGAGTTCTGCAGCGCCGACCCGGGGCTCCACTGTGCCGTGTCGCGGGGCGACATCGGCTCGATCTGCTACGCGCTGCTCGGCGGCCAGGCCATCGACGGCCTGCGCGACGGCCTCCAGCCAATCCATGTGGCAGCCACGCAGAGCGACCCCGCCGTCGTCGAGATGCTGCTCCAGAACGGCGCCGACGCCAACGCACGCTCCGTGGCAGCAGCCAAAGCGCCCGCCACCGGCGCGCAGAGCGCCGCCCTGCCGCCAAGGAAGGCCCACCCGCGCACGCTGCGGAGCCGCAGCAGCTTCTCGCTCTTCAAGAGCGCCGGCGCCGGGTCCATCTCGGCCCCCTCCGGGTTTTCCACCGGCACCCACGCCGCGCGCCCGGCGCCAGGCACATCCGACTGCCCGCCGTCCGGGCCCAGCGACCCGCACCGCGAGTACCACGGCGCCACCCCGCTACACTTTGCCGTGGCAGGCGCCAACGTCGCCTGCGTCGAGGCTCTACTGAGGGGCGGCGCGCGGACGGATCTCGCCGACTCGTACGGCAACACGCCGGCATCACTGGCAGCCGCATGCGGCAGCGCCGACGTGGCCGCCCTGCTTTTGCATGATGGCCTGGGCCGCCGCCCATCGCGAGACGCTACGGCCTGCGAGCGCAAGCCCGAGTCGCCGCCGCCCGACCTGCGCGCGTCGGCGCCGCTGTCTCCCGACCCGGAGGAATGCCGCTACGTCGACGCGGGCATCGAGCCGAACTTTGCGGACCAGCTCCCGTCGCCGAGTCCCTCCGACCACAGCTGCTTGGGGTCACTACCAGTCGCCACTGCTACCGCTGCGCCGGCGCCGACGACGACGGCGACCGCCCGCCGCCATACGGCAGGCGATGTCGATGCGTATCTGCACTATGGCAATGACCGCCTGCGACCCGCAAACAGCTGGACGAAGCTCAAGCACCGGGACGCCTCGCCCATTGGCATCCGCGCGCTCTCGATCAGCTACAGCCAGCGCCACCTGGAGGCTGCTGGCCGGTCCCCAGCACCCGTGCACTGCTGGCCGCGCAGAGCCGCCGCCGCCGCCGCCACCACCGCAGTGCAGGCCCGCCCGGCGACGGCTGGCCCTCGCCCGTGTGGCGCGCGCCCGCCCCCACGCGCCGACCTAGCGAGCCATGTGGGCGGCGACAGTGGGGTGAGCCGGAGCAGCAGCGGCGCCAGCTCGCGGCGCGAGCGTTCCTACACGGACTCGATCATCGAGCGTGCCTGGCGCAGCTACGTTTACCACGGCGACGAGCAGGCCCGCGAGAACGCCCACAAGATCGCAGCCGACGGCGCGACCGGGGACACGCTGCGACCGCTGCCGGAGCCGTGGATGTGGCAGCAGGCCGCGGTCGCGGTACGGAGCCGCCGCACCCAGTCACTGTCTGTTGCCGCCAAGCAGGCAGCCCAGCCGCGCCGCCCCGGCCCCTGACATCCGTAGCGGTCCCTGATGCCCGTAGCGGCCCCTGTTACTTCCATGTGCATATTCCAAGCCTCAGTAAATGCTCAGCCAAGACACCGCCAGCCGGACCGCGCCGTCTGGCAATGCGGCCGCACAATCGGCGGACCAGCCGCGACGCCCGGCGCGGCGGCAGGCGCCTTTCGCCTGCTCCCGATGAGCCGCCCGCAGCGCCGCCGCCGTTGTTCGGCGCAGCAGGGCACATGTGCCCGTCGCACATCGCCTTGCCAATTTCAGGCCACCATGCACCTGTACAATCGCAGCCGACATGGCCGCCCGTTGTTCGCACACAAGTTGCTGCAGCGCCCGCGCTGCATTCGGCGCCCTGTGGGACCCCGCTGGCCGTGGCCAGAGACGCAGCATTGGCGGCGGGCAAAAAGCCACCAGCCATCGCTGGGGCGGCGCGCCCCACCGCCAGGGCCAGGCGCACTCTTCGGCCAGGGCCAGGCACTGCGTGTGCCATCGATAGCGGCCATCGAGCAGCGATATGGCGAGCCCCCCCCCCAATAATGGCAATGTCGATGCACCCCCGGCTGTGATCTCGCCAACGGGAGCCAACCGGCCGGCCCATCGATGCCCATTGCCGCTGGCCGCTGGGGAGGATGTGCGCATCCCGTGCCGGCGGACCCGTGTATGCAAAATGAGCGGCTATGCGGCGGGGCGGCGGGCGCCCGCACGCAAATCGCCTCTGCCGCCCGAAAAGGAAAGTTTCCACGGCGAAGCCGCACCCACCAGCCATCGAGCCAGCGCCGCCCGCCCAGCTGTTCGGCCGGCCGGCTGCCTGGCAGCCTGTTGGAAAGGCGTCACCCCCGCGCTGGTTCCTTAAATGCTGCAGGTCCCGGCCGCCTGGGTCTGCACGGCGTGCGCGCCTGCTCCCCACCTCCACCACCCCGCGACGGCCAGCGTGCCATCCCGCTTTTATGACCGCCCTTGCGGCCTGACGCCATCTGACGTGACCGATTGTAACGCCAACACCCAACACATCTCCAGCCGCGCAACATGTACTTCTCGCCGGCGCCCTCCAGCGCCGCACCCGCCCCGGCGCGCCCTGCCTCGCCCCGCCCTCTCCGGCTGATCCTCCAGGCCCCGCCTGCGCATGGCCATGCCAGCACACAGCAGAGCGCCGCACGCAAGGCAGCCCGCACGAGCGATGCCCAGCCCGCCAGGCCGTGTCTGCGGCCCAGCGTGCAGTGCGGGCGCACGGCGCGGCGCGGGCCTGCCGCGACGCCCCGGTTCGTGCACTTTAGCACCGACCTCGAGCACATCCGCTGGTTCTGCAAGGCCGAGCCCCCAGTGCGGGCCGCATGCGACCACAGCCCGCACACTCCGGCCGCGCTTCTGCGGATGACGCCCATCCGCCCGCCAGCGCCCGCGCCTGCGCCCGCGCACCGTGCCTCAAGCCCCGTGGCGCTCGGGGCGGTTGGCTTGGCTGGCCAGGCCCTTTGCGGCACGATCAACGTCCACAACATTGCTTTTGAGAAGCAGGTGTTTGTTCGGATGACCACCGACGAGTGGAGGTCCTTCGCCGACGTTCCGGCCGTCTATCGCCGCAGCGTTGCCTCCGCCGATGGCCGCCAACCTAGCGTCGACCGCTTCGACTTCACTCTCCCCGCCGTGGCATCCACAACTGACACATACGTTTCGCTGTGCGTGTGCTACCGGGTGGGTGGCCGCGAGTACTGGGACAACAACCAAAACGCAAACTACCTGTTCAAGCTCTCTCCCTCAGCCACGCCCTCTCCCGCGCCCACCCGGCCAAGCGATGCCGCCGAGACGCTCCCGTACAAGGGCGGATTCTGCTTTGGTTTCGACTCCCGCCCGAACAGTGGCGGGCTCTGCTTTGGCTTCGACTCCCGCCCGACCCGGGCCGCACAGCCGCCAGCAGCGCCGCCGGGCGTTGCGCAGCGCTACATGCAGTACTCGGAGGCCAGGTTCTCTGCCGTTGCAGATCCGAGCCGCCTGGCTCATGCGGGCGGCGTCCTGCGGCTGCAGCCCGAGCCCGCTGCTGCCGTAGATGACGGCGCGCAGCTGTCTCCTCCGTCGCAGTGGTCAAGCAGCCATCTGTTCGGCAGTGCGCAATCGGGGGACTTTTACCGGACGTTCTCGCCGCTGCGCGCGTCCAGCCCACTCATGTGCGCCGGCTCGCCACTCGCCGCCTCTCACGCCTGGCCATCGCTGTCTGCGACCGTCCTCCACTGCTAGCCACGCACGCTTCCGGCCTTCATCCCTCCCATCCACTTTGTATCACCACACGCCTCTTCCCAATACACAGCGCCGACGGCAATGCTTGCACATGCACATTGATTGGCGCACTGCTCGTATCGCTGTCCGCAGTGCCGCTTTACAGCATCCTAGCCAAGCGAACCCCGCTTCGCGCCCCATGCAGCAGGGCCATCGGTGGTCTGATGGCCAAGATCAAGCAACATGGACCGATGCAACCCGCATCTTCTGGCCAATGCCGCCCTTGTCAAGGCCATCTACAAGGATCCTATTACAGACATGTCCCTATCTGAGCGGCGCCGGTAGTCTCCCTAGTGCGGGCAGTCATGGCTGCGCTGTGGGCGGCACTCCAGGCTGTGGCCTCGCCGCGACCTCAGCCACGGCGCTCCCGGGCGCCATGTGCCCGCCGGGCGGTGTCGCGGGACTGTATGCTGCGCGCGCGACGGCACGCCCAATGACAAAACACACTTTAATTGCCAAGGACCATGTACTCGAAAAGGACCGCGGCTTTACTCGTCAACCTGCTGGGTCTGCAGGCCCTTGAAGTTGGCGACGGGGACGTGGCTCACGTACGTGTAGAGCTTCTCGGTGGCGCTCTCGTCGTCGTTGCGGCGGCGGGCCAGACGCACGCGAATGCGGTGGGGCACGGCCTTGATACCGCGGGACCACAGCGCCTTGTTGAGCTGGGCGTCGATGCGCACGTCCTTAGTGCCCATGGTCTCCTCTGCAAACTTGCGGATGGCCTTGACCGCGCGCGGTGTGCGGTTCTTGAACGACGCGCCAAACACCCTCTTGTGGAGGTTGATGGTGCATTCGCGGGTCACGACCTCGGCGAGGGCGGAGCGCTTGTTGCCGGTCTTTGCCTTCGACATCGTCTACGCGTATCGGATCATGGAGGCCAGACAGAGTGCTGGATTAGTACACTGCGCACCCGTCCCAGCACGGCGCATGCGCCGGCCCAGGGTCCGCAAGGCGCAGCCGCCTACGCGAATTTCCGGCTCTTCAAGGTGCGGATCGCAGGTTCCTTTCGGCGCTTCTGCAGCTGCGGCATGGTGGCGGCATGCTTGAGTTGAGTCGCGGAGGTGGCACGCTAGGACTGGGGCATGGCGGCGGTTCGCTCGGGCCGAGGCATAAAGGCAACAAGCGCAGCCAGAGGCCTGCTTTGCCCGGCTGGCCCAAGGGTGTTGCAGCGCAGATCCACACGTCTGCGGTACGCATTGCAAACCAGCAGCCGCTGCGCCCTCCCCTGGGCCGTATGCGCCGCTTCACAGCGCAGGGCACGAATGGCGGGCAATGCATTGGCCATGCAAGAGCATGGGCCCCCGTCGCTGAAATGCGCCCCAGCCGAACCGAGTGCCGCCCCGCCCCCCATGCAGGAGCGCATCCGTCACGGCCGCGCATCCATTCGTCCAGCTAGCCGCGCCTCGATAGATTCGCCGCTGCCCCGCCCTGTGCCCGCACACCCGCTCAGCCGGCGCATCCATGGTACGCGAGTCCGCGCACGGCTCCGCCCGCCCGTCCGCCCGTCATTGTGGCCGACACTCACATATCTGGGTCCGATTCGAGATGCTGTGGAAACGGGGAAGGGAAAAGGGCGAATCCACCCAGCTACAGCGGCTGCTTTCGCTTTTGCCTCATTTCTTGGCCGCCTTGGGAGTGGCGGCTCGGCTCGGCTCGCGTGCTGGCCCGCCCCGCCCACCCAGCCCGGCCCGCCCGCCGCCACGGTATGAACATGCAACAGGCGGCTGACGTAGGGGGTGCTACCGCTCGCGCCCAGCACCGGGCGGACCGTGTACTTGGCGCTCGATGACAAAACTGTCAACGACCGTGCCGGCAATATTGTGAGCAGTCCAGGAGAGCCGGCGGTCGTCGATGTCCATGGCCACAAAGTGGTGATCGAGGAAGGTGGTGTTGTACATGTGCCAGTCCTCAACCCGCTTCCGGTCCAGGGCACCGCCGGCGCCGCCAACTATGGCGTAGGTGATTGTGCTGGCGCGGGCAGGATCCTCCCCGCGGCGGACGGTGGAGCGCTGGTAGTTGTGCTGGTGGCCAGAGATCACAAGGTCGACGCGATGCTCCCGGAAGAGCCGGTTGTACTCGAGGCGGACATGCTCGCCCCAGTGCTTCTCACCCTTTTTGTTCCAGGCATATGGATCCCAGAACTCCATGAAGGGCGGGATGTGCACCGCAACAATGCGGAAGCGTGCCGCCTGAAACGCGTCGGAGCGCAGCTCGCGCTCGAGGAATGCGCTCTGTTCCTCGGACGGGCACTCTGCATCCAGGACAATCAGGCGCGCGCCGCCAAGCGAGAGGCTGTGGTGGAAGCGGTGGTAGCTTCCGTTCTTTACTGCCACGCTGTCGAGGTCGTCTGTGCGGTACAGCCCGTGGTACATGTCGGCGTAGACGTTTGCGTTGTTGGGCGTGCGCCGCTTGTCGTGGTCGTGGTTCCCGGGGACAAACACCAGCGGCGCCCGCTGGAGGTAGCCGCCCCCGTCCTCCATTGGCGAAAACATCTGCTTCTGCCAGTCGCCTAGGCTGTCGACGCTCTGTACAGCATCGCCCACGTGCAGCACGGCGTCAGGGCCGCTGCCGCTGCCGTAGTGCCGCTGGATCGCGTCCAGGACCCTCCTAAACACGGTCGGCCCGTTCTGGTTGTCGGCAATGACAAGCACGCGGGTGCGCTCGCTTTCCCCGCGCCTCGAGAATGTATGCTGCGCCGTGGATAGCCTGTAGCTGCTGGCCTTGTACGACACGCGTGCCGCGCCAGCGACAGGGCCGATAATGGCCGTGTACCGGTGGTGCGCGCCGTCGATTGTCCGGTAGCTCGGCTTTGTGTAGTGGCGCACGGGCGCGGGTCCGCTGCCGGCGGCCTCGGCCCACCACTCGAGGACGGGCGTTCCGGAGGCACATGTAGTTTCCCAAACCACGTAATAGTGGCTGTCGCCGTGTGCAAAGACCGCCGGGCGCTTCAGGAACGCGCATGGGTACAGGTGCCGCCCATTGAGCCAGTCCCCCAGTGCGGTGCGCGCCGTCTGCACGCGCGGATTCCAGGCCAGCAAGCACAGCAGCCACAGCACAAGGGCCTGGGCTGCGGCAAACAAGAGCAGGCGCCGCACGCGGACCATCGCCATCGGTTGCTGGTGCCTGCAGCGAGGCGCTTCCGGGCGGTCGGGTCGCTGTGCGTTCCTCCTGCTCCGCTGCAGATTCGGCGTCGTGGCACAGGCGCTAGAATCGAGCAGAGGGCGCAGCTGGCGGGGGAGAAGACACGACGCGGCGACAGCTCAGATGCGCGCCCGGCCTGGGCTGGCCGCCTGGGCTGGCCGCCTGGCCGCGCCGTCCAATCACATGCACCCGGCGACGCTCGGCCAGGGCATATGCCTGCTCGGGCATGTTCCACGTGCTTGCCTTGCGCCTGGCCTGTCCGCCTTGTGTTCCCCTCGCTGCCGCCCTTTCTCAGCGTCGAGCGCAGCCAATTCCGCGCAATTGCCGCCAGCCTGCCGAGCACCAGGAGCAGCCAGAGGCATGGATGGACGTCTGCCGCAGAAAGCGCCGACGCCAGGCGCAGCGCCCGCCGCGGCTGGCGGCGCTAACCGCGGCGACGGCGCGCGCGCACACACGGAGCCCGGTGCCAGCCGGGAGGATGGGCCGGGACTTCTGGCTCGCGTGGCCGCGTCCGCCTCGCGTCTCGCTAGCGACATTGCCACCAGCAGCGGCATGGCGGCGCTCGATCCAGCGCTGCTCGCCGAGGCCAAGTCTGGGGAGCCGCAGGAGAGCAGGGCCTCTGCGTCGCGAGAGTGGACGGCTGGCAATAACGGCAGCAGCGCGACGACAGCAGCGGCGTTGGCAACACAGCCCTTGGGCTTGGGCGCTGCCGGCTCCAGCGGCGCGCCGGCGTCGTTCCGCAGGGCGGCCCGCACGGCGCCAGGACAGGGCGGCGGCTTGCCGGCAGACGCCCTTCGCCCACACGCGCAAGGCGGCCGCCAGGAGACGGCCAGCAGCGCCGTGCCTGTGGCGTCGCATCAGGTCTCGCTTGCGCAAAGCCTGGACGGGCGGGGCGTTGCAGAGTTCCTCGAGCAGAGCACGCCAGCGTCCATGAGCACCGGCGACGCCGGCGCATTTCCCGCCGGGCCGCGGCTGCCCGCCCGGCAGCATGGGCCGCAGGCCGCCGGCGCTGTGGAGGCGACGGACCCTGTCGCATACCTGCACGGCTCGACATACGCTGCAGACATGGAGCGCGGCGATCACCGGGAGCCACGGAGCACACAGGGGGGCGCAGTGCCCGCTGCTCTGCAGGCGTCGCCTGCGAGCATCGCCAGGGGCTGGGACGAGCACGGCGCATCCGTGCTCGAGGAGTGGCAGCTCAACGAGGCCTGGGACCGGGCATGGATGGACACGGCATGGTCGTCTGCACGAGCGAGAGAAAAGGCCGCGGAGGACCCGGCAGCAGCGCCGGTCCCGCCGTCACACAGGAACCTAAGCTATTTGCTGAAGCCACGGATCTAGTCTCAATGAAAACACACTCGAGTACCCACCCACGCACACTCGCCGTCGCCTCTGCCAGCTGGCACTATACACCCCCCAGGCGCCGCCTCCCGGCTTGCGGGGCGACGCCGAGCTCTTTACGAAGAATGGAAAAGAGAGGACGAGCGCGCCCAAACAAAGGGGCGCACTAGACCCGGGCCGGCCTAGGCACTGAGCAGCGTCCTGACGAGCTCCTCGTAGTTGATGTTGCCATGCTTGTCCATCGGCACGCCCTTCAGCAGCTCGTCGACTTCGGCGTCGGTCAGCGCCTCGCCGAGGCTGGTCAGGACGTACCTGAGCTCGCCGCCTGAGATGAACCCGCTGTTCTCGCGGTCAAACACCTGGAACGCCTGCACAAACTCGTTGAATGACGCCTCCGAGTTTGCCGAGTTGAAGCCACCGGGACGCATCACAAGCTTCACAAACTTGTCAAAGTGGATTCCCTCTGCGTCATCCGACGTGTCCATGTCGCCAATGAGCTCCTGCACCTCGGCCTCTGTCGGGTTCTGCCCAAGCGCCCGCAGCAGCGTGCCCAGCGACGACGGCGGGACTGTGCCATGGCCTGTGCGGTCAAAGAGCCCAAAGGCCTCCTTGAATTCGCTCAGCTGCTCCGGGGTTGCGCTCTACATCCCCGCACCACCTGGGCACACTCGAGAAACGCGGAGGCATCAGCGCTGTGGACCGCCGCTGACCGATTCCGCACGGCGGCGGCGGTGTGCTGGCGATGCGAAAGCGGTAGCCGTCCTTACCTCGTGGGACATGCTGGATGTGGATTGTTCGTGGCAAATGGTAGTGCAGGCAAAACACAGTAGAGTAAACAGAGCAGAAAGTCCGGAGGCGGCACAAAGGCCAGCGGGCTGCCTAGTGGGCGCGCGGGATCGCCCTTCGGGACCACGCTGCCTGGCCGCCGGGCCGCCGCATAAATTAGATCACACCATCAGGCCGGCAGGCACGCCTGTCGACGCAGTCCCACTGGTGGTGTGGACGGCACCGGTCCCCCGATCGGCGAATGCTGCCCTTTGGTGGGGCCGTAGCCGGCTGGGCGACACCGTCCCCCGCTGCTGCTGCTGTGACCGATGCAGCACGGTCGCGTGTCAATGACTGGGGCCCAGCTCCACATGGCTCCAGATATGGACGACATGCGCACTGTCTGCGGCAGCCGACGTGGCGGCGCCAAATGGCCGAGCCGCTCCGTTCCATGGAAGCGCTGCCTATTGTGCTGCTGGCGAGTCATGTGCGGCCGCCGGTCAAGGGCTGCTGGCCGCTGCACACACTTCACAGGGCGAGCGAGGCACCCTGGCACCCTGCTCGGCATTGCGGCCCCCATTCAGCAGTGCAGCTGCGCGGCAGCACGGCGATCGTCGTGCGGACACGCCCCCTACTCCTGGAGCCAGCACCATAAAACCCTTCCACGAGAGTTCCGTGGTCGTTCCGTCTTTCTGCCACCATTCTCTCTGCCTTCCACTGCCACCCCGAGGACTTTCGGTCGACAGCAAACCATCCAAGCTCAAGCCCAAGCCAAGAGCCATGCTCAAGCTCCTTTCCAGCGTCGCTGCGGTCGCCGCCCTCGCCCAGAGCGCGTACGCGCACATGTCTGTAATCGCCCCGCCGCCGCGGTCCGGGATCACTGCCGACGAGCTTATCCGCCCGTGCGGTGGCGCGAATGAGCCAACCAAGAATCTGACCACGTTTGGCGTCGGCGACCAGTCAGAGTTCATCCTTCGCCCGGGGCACGGCTCCGGCAACATCATCTTCAACTACTTCCTCGACACGACGGTGTCAAATGACACCAAGTCCTATCCGCTGGCGAACGTGCCCATCCCCCAGCCCGGCACCTACACCACCAAGATCGACTTTGCCTCGGCGGGCCTCAAGAGCGGCCAGCAGATTGTTGTCCAGGCAATCTACAACGGCACCGACAGCGGCAAAACCGAGGAGTACTATGTCTGCTTTGACGTCAAGCTCGCCGACAAGGCCCCCTCCTCTGCGAGCGGCGAGGACCACTCGTCTGCCAACAACGGGGACCACTCGTCTGCCAACAACGGGGACCACTCGTCTGCCAGCAACGGGGGCCATTCCTCCGAAACGTCCGCTGCCTCGTCTTTCGCCATGCAGGTCGTCTCGCTGAAGGCCGCTCTCGGCGCTGCCGCCGCCGGCCTGCTCGTTGCCGCCGCCGCGTTCTGAATACCGCGGTGCCGGCGCCGGTACAAGGCACTCTTGTGCTAAGCGCGTTTGCTACTACTTTATAGCGTGTTGGGTTTGCACAACATGGACTTTGCGTGTGAGGTTTCTCAGCCCCTGCACCGCGGAACAGCGGGCGCGGATGCCATTGCGCTCAAAGGCCCTCTATCGGGGGAGGGGAGAGTAAGCAAGTACCCGCGACTCAGGGCTTGATGTTGCTCGACGAGTACGCCGCGAGCGCCACTCGCGCCTCGACGATTCGCCTGGTCACGTCGTGCACCGTTGCGCTGTGCTTCGCCGCATGCACGAGCACGTCTGGCGAAAACTCCACGCCAAAGTACTCCTTGATTGCGTAGCCGAAGCGCCTTGCCTGCTTCTCGTCCAGCACCTCGTCGACAGAGAACGGGTCGTGGACGGACAGCAGCGGCTCGATCACGTCGGTCTGCACCGCCACATTGTCTCCGCTGGCCTCCGAAACCGGCTGCCCCGGGCCCGCGCCGTCGACGCGTGCAGCTGCGCGCGAGTCGGTAACTGCAAATGCCTTGTTGGCGATAATCAGCAGCGCCTGAGACAGGGCATCCGCATCCTCGGCGTCGTTCAGGCCGCAGCCGATGCCACCGCCACTGCAGGCAGGCTGGACTGCTGCTTCGGCTAGCGCTGGCCCTGCGGATGGCGCGGCCTCGCTGCTGCACCCAAGGACGCGCACAATGTCGCTCGAGTCGCACGTTGTGATCTCGAATGGCTTGGACTGGACGAGCACGGCGTGGGTCCCGCCGTGGTGCAGGCGCATCTCGTAAGTCCCGACCCTGAACGGCAGCGCGGCGCTGCTGAATAGCGCCTCGCCCTGCAGGACCTCGGCCGACTCTGCCCCCTTTCTCCTGGTGGACCCGTCCTTTGCCCTTGCAGTGCCTTTGGCGGCCCCGGCAAAGACGCTGTCGCCAACCACCATCTCGGCGAGCAGGTTGCTGTCGGGGTGGATGTAGACGTAGCACCCCTTGGAGGATGTTGTCGTGATCTGGTTGGAAAAGTTCGCCGTGACCGGGTAGATGCCGATCCAGTCCCTGCGCGAGTGGCTGACCGGCGCCTGCCACGCGACGCGAATGCTCTCGCCGAGGTAGTACACAGATCTCGCGCTCTTGTCTGCGGCGGTCCCGCCCGCCGCCCTCCACGCTGCGCCCGGGAGAAGCTTCAAAGAGTACGTGTCGGCATCGCCCACGCTGGCCAGCTCTGTCGGGAGCGCTCTCTCTGCCAGCCGCGCGGTGGTCGTGGAAAGCAGCCCCCGTGTCTCCAGGATGATGTCTTTGACGGGCTTGGTCGTGCTGGCCAGCAGGCTGGCTACGCTGGAGCCCCCATGTGCCCCGGCATGGATGCTGGCAGCACGAGTAGCACCGACTGCGTCATCCACCACATCGTCCACAAACACCATCTGGCCAACGCCCTTGTTGACCGCCTTCTTGACCGTGCGCACAATGCCCGAATCGCGGCGTATCTGCGCACCGTAGACCTTCTCCATGTGTGGCGTCTCGACGTGGGCGCTGAACAGAAAGTTGCAGACCTGGAGGAGCAGCGCCAGGGCAAACACGGTCCAGCTGCGCGAGATGAGCGCAAGGCCATAGAACGCCGCCTGCCCAATGACCTTGTCTGGGTTGTTCAGGTAGCGGTAGATCCCGGTGTAGTACAGCTTCATGTCTGGCGGCGCAAGCGACAGCATCGACGGGTCACGAGCAAAAAAGTCGCCATAGAACCAGCCAAAGTCGCCCAGGGTCTCGTACACCGAGCGCGAGCTCCACACGTGGAGAGCAATCAGCAAGAGGCCGAGAGTGTGGAACAGGACTATGTTGCTGAAGTCGGCGCTGCCCCAGTGATACGTGGCCAGGGCAACCAGGCCAAACGAGCCGTACGTCATGATCGTCGCCGTGTTGTACACGGCGCGCCAGCTGGAGAACGCCTCCTCGCTGTTGCCGCCGTGCTTGATGTACCACCTAGTAATCAGCTGACTCGTGCTCTGCTTTCGGAGCAGGATTCCCAGAACCAGCGTGCGGAACAGGATCCAGCCGACACACTGGGCAATCGAATACAGCAAGACCAGCCGCATGTAGCGCGTGGCCCACATGAGCCCGAGCGGAATGCCAACGGAGTAGAGCAGCAGCAGCAGGATGAGCATGTCCGAGGCGCGGAATATGTCAAAATTCTTGAAGACAATCAGGTCCGGGTGCCACAGGGTGGTCGGCCGCTCGCGGATCGACGCCTTGCTTGCACCACCTCCAGCGTACGCCGTGGCGGTACCGGCCGCGGCGGCCGCCGGCGCGCCCAGGGCACAGCCGTCCACGTCGGCAAACGTGGCGGACAGGCGGCGGCCACGGGACCGCTTGATGACCTGGACTGCGAGCGGCGGGCGCTCGTACGTCTTCTCAATGTGCGGGTTCTCGACGAACGAGAGGAAGAGAAACTGCAGCATGTGCGCAGCCAGACTGGCGTAGAAGATGGTGTAGCTCCCGGTGATCAGCGAGCCGCCATAGTACCCTGCGTAGCCAATCGAGTACATGGGGTGCGGCGCCATCTCAAAGACGCCGTCAAAGGTCAGCGACTGCTCGACCAGGAAGAAAAAGTCGCCCCAGTACCAGGCGTAGTCCCTGACCACACGGTGCGCATCGATCTTCACCCACAGGTTGAACGCCAGCAGAGTGACGCCGCCAGCAGTCCTCAGGAACGTGTGCCACGGCTCGGGGTCGCTTGCCGACCCAAGGTAGCAGCTGCACAGGAAAAAGTACGCCGCAAAGTCGTTCAGCAGGATCAGGTCGACGAGCTGCCGGTAGAGCAGCCACACGTTGAACTCGATCGGAACACTCTACACCAGACACGGCCCCGGACAGGCGCAGCCAGGCTCGGCCCAGCCGCAAATACGCATCGGTAAGCAGCACGCACACGGCTGGCAGCACAGCCTTGCCGGCGTCGCGGCCGCGTCCAAGAAAGGTGCCGGCTGTCGGGCTGCTGGCCCGCCCGTGCGCCTACATGCTGCGGCGCGGACCGCACCGGCGTGCGCACAGTCTTACCTCGAACTTGTAGTCGGCACCCATCTTCGCCTCCAGCTCGCCCTTGAGCCAGCCGTAGATCCTTCCTCCACGGTGGGGGTCGAGCCAGCCGTTGCGCTTGAACAGGGCCACCAGGCCGTGGCGGTTGCTCTGCCAGTTGAGGATCCAGCCAAGGCCGCCGTTGTAGCAGAGGCGCCAGAACGCAAACGCCGCAATAAGGACCACGCGCCTGGCGGCCAGCGGCAGGGCGAGCACAGCCAGCAAGTGCGTGCTCAACATCGCCAGCGTGATCACGTCAAACGTGGTCTTGGGCGTGAGGGGGTTGAACAGCGACTGCAGCATGTCGCGGGTCTTGGGGACTGCGAATGCTACAGACAGCGGCAGCAGGCGTGGTCATGCAGGCGGGTGGCGGTTACGCCTGCTGCAAGGGGGCGGCCATGCATTAGTAGCTGCTGCGCGTAGCACTGGGGCCGGCAGCTGCCGCAAGACTGGCTGGCCGGCCGTGCCTAGTGCACCGTACCTGTTCCGTCGGGAGTGCGCCCGGTCGGCGGCGCCTCCTGGAGGGGCGCGTTGGTGGCGGGGGCCGAGTCCTTCTCGACAGCAGCGACAGTGGCATTGTCGCTGGGCCTCCTCGGTAGGCGCCGTCGCACCGCCATGCCGGTCAATGCAGCGATACGGCTCCGGCGGAGACACCTGTTCGGCGGGGCGAGGGGGCGGGGCGAGGTGACTGCTGCGCGCGACAGGCGAGGTGGGCGCGGGCGGGGGCGAATTGGCCTGACTGGGAATCCGAGGGTGGAAGGGAAACGAGATTCGCAAGCTGCTGGCCGCGCCCTCGGCTGGATCAAACGTGGGCGGCAGCTGCCCCGGCTTGCACGCTACCCGAGCGCTGGCCGAGCACCGCCCAATTGGCGGCCGATCGGCGCGTGCTCACGTGCGGCTGGCAGCGGCGATGGCGCCATTGCCGCCGCTGGGCACGCCGTGCGACTTTGCGTCTGTGGCGAGGGGCAGGATGGCTGGTGGCGAGGAGCGGGATGGCTGGCGGCACTCCTGGCTGCATGTGCCACTTGGCGGACAAGTCAAGCAGCTAGGCCGAGAGACAGATGTGCTAGGAGGCGGCTATGAGCGAGGCTGGCGGGCGGCGGGCGCCTTGGGGGCTCCGCTCCGAGCCGCTGCGCAAGCGCACGGGAGTGGCGAGCGGAAGCGCTAGGTGCTGCGGCATCCCCGCGCTGCCCGGCTACTCCATATAGAACACACCGCCCGGCGCCGTGTTGTCGCTGGGGCTTTGGCCCATGGCATCGTCGTCGTCGTTTGCGTCTTTCCGGCTGGTGGACGGCCCCGAAATGCCCGGCATCGCGCTGTCGCTAGGGCTCTGGCACATGGCATCCTCGTCTTCGTCCGTGCTCTCCTTGACCGCCCCGATGCCTGCGAGTTTCTGGTAGATGACCGACCCCGAGATGCCGGGCGCGGCATGTGGCGGCGCGAGTGACTGCGCGGCATACGAGTTTGGCGGAGCGCCGGTTCCGGGGATGATTTCCCGGGGCCCAAAGTTAAACAGGTTCAACGGCGTGCCCTGCCCGGCCCCGTAGACCAGCGAGTTTGGCGGCGCGTGGGTTCCGGTCGTGGTGAGTGGGGACCCAGACGCTGCGGGCCGTGGCTGGGCATAGTTCCGGCTCGCACCACCGAAGGCTACAGCAGGGCAATGCGCCGGCGGAAGCCAGGGGCCGCAGCAACGGGCAGCCGGCGGTTAGCGCACGCACGCACGCACGCGCACCGGCAGCTAGGCTTGCGCCAGGAGAGGGCGCGCTGGGGACTTACGAGGGTTCTTGCGGGTGACCGTCGACTGTGCGGCGGCGGAGGCAATTGGAATTGGGATTCCCTGCTGCTCCTGGTGGTCTGGGGGCGGCGTGTTTGGCGCCATTCTCGCAGTTGACGGTCGAGTCGCCTCCGGGGCCGCGTGGCAGTAGGGAATCGGCAGATCGCTGGCGCGCCTAATTTCCGGGCTGCAGAAAGACAAGAGGAGGAGAGTGGTTGAGCGGCGAGCTAGGCCGCAAGGGCGCCGCCAAGGCAACGCCGGAAGCACACAATAGACCCCTTTGGGCGCGCAAGGCGCGGCTCGAGACAAAGAGCAGCAGGCGTCGTCCCAGCGCACAGGCGCAGGCGCTTCACACACCCGCCTCACGGCCCCGCTGCGCAATGCCCCGCATTCGAGCCGCAGGCAAGGCCGCCGACGGGCTCGAGGACGGCAATACCTACGGGCACAATGGCGTCGGGCGTCGGCCAGCTGTGTGTTCAGATTAGTACTAGGGAATTGCAAGGCAATGGAAAGCAGGGCAGGGCAGGGCAAGGCGCAAGAGGTGAAGCGGGCGAGGCGAGAGCACCAGTCGTGCCAGCACTTTTGCATTCCGCCGCCGCCTCTCTCGCCGCGCCAAGGCGGCTCGCACAAGGGTCGCTGTATTGTAGGGCAAGAGCATGCGCCCAGAGGCGCCTAGCGGCTGTGTGCCAGAAACGCAACAAAGTACTTCTTGAACTGCTTCTGGTCCAGCGACGCCAGCGCCTGCACAAACTCTGCGGCCATGTCCGCCGGGCAGCCCATCTCTGGCAGCAGCGCGGTCGACATGTACGACGCACACTGGTTCTGGTTCAGGTCGCCGCCGACGGGCACGGTCAGCAGCTGGGGCGCCGCCATGGCCGCCGCCGCGCTCCCGTCGTCGCTGGCGATCCCAGCCGCGCCAGAGAGGAGCACCATCTGCAGCACGCCTGCGATCTCCGAGACGACCAGCGACATTTGCGCGTCTGCGACCTGGAACCCGGGCCGGGCCGGCGCCTCGAAGCACGCCGGCAGCACGGTGCCCATGACAAACTGCCTGAACTGCGCGCGCGCCGCCTTTGCGTCCCCGCCGTCCAGGGCGATGCCCAGGGCCTGCGCAGCCGCCTGGCGCAGAGCCGGCGCCTGCGGGTCCCTGGACGCGGCCGCCGCCGCCGCCGACGGCGTGAGCGTCGCCAGCGTGTGCCACCCCATCGGGTCCACCAGCCACGCTTGGACCGCCTTGAAGATCACGCTGAACGCCAGCCGCTGGGCCTGGGGGCTTGCCGGGTCGACCGCCAGCTGCGCTGCAATCGGCCGGAAGATCGTGACCAAGTGCGGCGCGTTTTGCGCCGCAAGGAAGATGCCGTCGAGGTCCGAGTTGAAGAGAGCAGCTATCCACGTCAGATATCCCTTCCGGAGCTCCTGCAGCAGCACCGCCTCGTCGGTCCCGGCGGCGCCGTTCGCGGCCACCTGGTCGAGAAACCCGTACACCTTGGAAATCACCGGAAGCAGCAGCTCGCTCGCCGTCGGCGCGACGTATGGCTTGAACTTGAAGACCACCTGGCCCAGCAGGCCCAGCAGGTCCACCAGCTCCTCGACGGCGCAGCTGCTCACAAGGCTGTTGATGAGCCGCGGCAGGTAGGGGAGCGCCTCCGCGCCAAGTACGCTGAGCATGCGCGACAGCGAGAACCGCGCGGCCTCCCGAACCAGCTGGCTGGCGCACAGGGCCTCCAAGATCGCGATGCACATGTCGGCCGCCTTGAGGAATACCTGCACCGTGTTTGGCGAGAGCTGGTGGGGCGCACTCGCCGAGGCGGTCTTGGAGTCGACGCGCACGTCGGGGAACCCCTTGACGACAGACCCGATCGCAGTCAGGTAGTGGTGGATCTGCAGGAGCGCGCGCGGGTCCTGGAGGACTTGGTCCGCCGGCCGAGCGTTCATGATCTGCTGCGCCCCTGCAAAGAGCGGGTCAAAGAGGTGCTGCAACAGGGCCATGCGTGTCGAGTCGTCTAGGTTGGCTGGCGCCAGCACCATGCCGCACGCCTCAAACAGGTATAGCTGCGAGTCGAACAGGCCGTAGCCGCCGCCCAGGCCCGCCGCCGCGCCGGCCGCTGTGGTGTCGGCCTTTATCTTGAGCATGTCGGCTACCGCGGAGACAAAGTCGCTCGCGTACTCGGCAAGCCCGAGGCAGTGGAGCTGCTTGACGAACCGGTGGAGGAAGTACCAGATGCGCGGGCGGACGGTGCTGTATGGATGGCGGATTCCGGTCGGCCCCAGGAACGATGTGAGCACGGGCGCGACGGCCTCGCGCTGCACCTCAAAGTAGCCGCCAAAGCGCACGAGATTCTCAAAGTACATGGGCGCAATCGATGGGTGGCTGGAGCTGATGACACCAGACTGGATCATCATCGACAGCAGGTCTCTGAGCGAGTCAATCGATGACGACGACGACGCTGCCGGCGCCTCCGCCCGCGCCCCGTTGGGCGGGCCGTGCTTGGTGCCGCCAAAGCGCAAGCCTTTGCTGCTGCTTAGCCGGTCGCCATACGCCTGCGTCAGGTAGATGCCCAGCTCGGCGCGCACCCACCCAAGGCGCCCGCGGCCCTTGCCACCCTCGTCAGCGGCCTGCTCGGCGCTCACGCCAAACTGCGCGCATTGCTTGAAGATGCCCTGTGCGGCTGCGAGGACCACGCTGTCGTACAGTCCTGGAGCAATCTGGCCGATTGCGTCGACAAACACGCGCAGGCTGTGCCGCAGCTCGCCAAACATCGCCTCGTCGTCGTCCTCGTCCAGCGAGCCATCGTGGTCGCCGACCACCGCATCGGTGGGCGACGGCCAGCCGTAGTCGCTGCTGTACTGCAGCTTGTCGACCAGGGTCGGCAGTAGCTTTGCGAGGAACTCCTGCTGGAATGCACTCAGCGATGCGCCCTCGCGCTGAGCCTTCTTGAGCGCGGCCAAGCTGTCGTTGATCGCGAGAAACACTGACGACGAGACCTCGCTTTGCTCGTGGGACAGGAATGTCAGCAGCAACGGCTGCAGCTCCTCAAGCATGGCCGCCGCTGCGGCTTGCGCCTCGGCGGTGGCCAGCTCCTTGTCGGCCAGGATTGCATTGAGCTCTATGCCCGTAACATTGGCCAGCCTGCCAACCTGCTCGCCAAACCCCGTGTCGCCAATGTCGAGCTGCTTCATGACATCAACAATCCCCAGGAACCGTAGCAAGTACAGCTTGTCCATGGCGCGCATTCCCTTGCCTACGATCTCGACCAGGCAGCAGCAGGCGGCGCCGCGCAGCGCGGGGGCCCGGAGTAGCTCAAACAGCATGCGCACGAAGGGCTGGTTCACGATCAGGTTGATGTCTATCCACGCGACATATGCGCCCATCAGCCGCAGGATCCCTTGGCTCAGGTCGGGGTGGGAGCCGGACAAGTTGCGGAGGACTGCGTACCACGCGTGGGCCATCCGGCTGACGTCCGCGACGCGCATGGCGTCCTTGATCTCCGAGTTGCGCGCAGTCTCCTCCGCGCCGCGCGGGACGGCCCGGTTGACCATTTCCTCGTCCAGCGAGCCGAGGACCTTGATTAGGAAGTCAGCCAGGGCCGGGTTGATGTCTGCGCCGGCCGCGCCGGCCACGCTCTCGTCGCTAACGGGCCCGGCGGTGTCCGGGATCCCCGCCAGCGCGATCATGTCCTTTATGAACGCCGGCCACTGCGCCGGATACATTGCCAGCCCGAGCCGGGTGATCGTGTGCGCAAGGGTGTTTTTGATGAAGGCTGGCTCGGCGTGATACCTGGAGACGGCGTACTGCGTCGACACAAACTCGAGTAGGACCGTGCGGATCGTCTCCAGCCTCTCGGGCGCGCCGCTGGCGCCGCCGCGGACCCCGGCGTCCACAACTGCTGCTTCGATCACCTGGAGCGCAAACAGCCGCGCCTCGGGCCTGCGCTCGGGGACCTTTGTGAACAGCTCTAGGCACACCTGCCATCCGCTGGGCGACTTTTTCACCCGCTCACAGTACTCGGTGGCCTAGTGTACAGACGGCGGAGAAGACAAGTGCGTCAGCAGACGCGCAGGCAAATATGAACTCGCAATACCCATGCCGGTATGCGCAGTGGTAGCGGCGGCCGCATCCAGAAGGCGGAGCCGACAAAGACGGCCGCCATGGCGCTGACAAAGAAGGCCGCGCACCTACCTGAGCCTTGACATCCGGCGCGCTTTCTGGGTCGAGGGCGCACCGCACTGCATCCTCAACCTGCTCCATTCGGGGCTTGGCGACGCGAGCGCTGGCTCTTGTTGACGCGAATCAGCGTGTGGCCTGAACAGCGAACACGGAGCCTGCAAACCCAGCGGGCAGAGCACTCGCAGAGGCGGCGGCAATGTCTGCTGGCAGAACGGAGAGATTGGCAGCCGACGCGTTCCGCAGAGGAGAAGACGAGTGAGGAAGGGCGGAGCAGGTGATTTGGATTTGCAATCGCCGTGCGCAACAAGCGGGGCCCTCCCCTCGCGCGTCCGCTCTGGCGTGAGGAGCTGATGATAGCAGGCGGGCAGGTCGGCTGGAGCAGGCAATGACAACAGTGCCAGGAGAGCGCAGGGAGGGGAGTGCTGGAGGAGCGGAAAATGCAGACCGATTGCAACCAGGGAGGCTGAATCTCTTGGGGCAAGCAGCGCAAGGCCGTCCCGCCCAGTCTGCCCCAGCCGGGGCGGGCGAGCCGGCGCGCTAGCGGATCACAAAGGAAGCATTTTTGCTTGGCTGCTGAGCGCCAGCGAGCGCTCGCCGGGCGGCGGGCGCCGGGCGGGCGCTGTATTGGCTGATGGCAATGCGAAAGTTAAAGGAAAACGGTGCCGGCCGCGCACCTATGCAATGAACGGGAATATGGCCTTGCGCGCCCTTGGGTAGTCGGGGAACTCGCGCTTGTACTGCGCGTGCTTCTTGGTAGCCCACAGGTACATCTGGGCGGACGCGACGACCAGGAACAGCAGCGCCGCGACACTGCGCGTCATCCCCGCAACCGCGGCCCATGCAATGATCTCGAACGTGTAGTTGGGGAAGCTGACAAGGCCGAAGCCGTAGCCCCGCGGAATGCGGCGCACGCGCGAGCCGGGCGGGCGCAGGTTGCGCAGCGTGATGTGGGTGCTCAGGTTCGATAGCTCGGCAAACAGAAAGATGCCGGTGAAGGCCGAAAGCAGCAGCGGGCAGCCGAGCTGGGCCGCAAGCGCCGTGCCCTGCGCCGTGGCTGGGCTGTAGATCCAGTACGCCAGGTTGAGTCCGGAGAGCAGGTGGTAGTGCCCCGAGTTTTTGAACACGTTGAACAGCGGCATGGTGCCGTGGCTGAACCGGTGCACGAACGCCGTCTCCAGCTCGCGCTTGATGAAGTGGCCCATGATCAGGAGGTACGCACGCCTACCGGCCCAGGCAGACAGCCAATGTTAGCACGGGGGGTCGCCACACAGCCCGGGGCTCGCACGGCCGCGCAGCGCCCGCAGCTACGCAGTGGCGGCGGCAGATGGCGCAGGGGCGCGGGAGCGCAAAATCGCTACTTACTGCTGGAGCGCGCTGTGCTCGAACGTCTGCCCGTAAAACAGGTTCTGGAAGTTGTAGACGAGGTAGTGGAAGACAAGCGGCCCGGCGTACTCGATGTAGAACACCGTCTGCCAGCCAAGCTGGGGCCCAAGATCCTTGACGAAGACGGTGTCGCCGTCCTTCAGGCCATACTTGTCCAGGGCGTCGCCAGCCTCGAGGACCGCCTTCTTCTCACCGGCGGTCAGGCGCTGGCGGTCGGGTTGCGGCGCCCCAGCCTGCTTCGCAATCGCCAGCTTGAGGTCGGCGACGGTCGCCGTCGCCGGTACCTCCACCACGAACGGGAATTGCGAGGGCGCCGCCTTCGTCGGCGACCCGGTCGCCCTGGAGGCAGACGGGCGCTTGTCGACGGTAAGGCGCATTTGGGGGCGGGAAGCTCCGATTGCCGGCTGCCTCGCGGGCATTTGCGTGGATGTCAACTTGTAGAGCACTGTCGAGCCGTGCAGAGAAGGACTGCGCTGGCGGCGACGGCTGGGGAGGAACTCCGCTGCACCCATGCGTCGCGGCGAGAAAATCCGAACTCTGGCCCACGTGAAGAGCGCCCAGGGGCTTGGGCTTTGGCTGTGGCAGGGCCCTGCCGCGGCTCGGCTCGAGCCGGCCGAGCGCGGCCCGGCGGCTGGCGCCTGTCGCTGGCTCTGGGCGTGGCGCGCGGACACAAGCCCCGCGGCCGCACGGCCAGCGGCTGGAGTCGCCCTCTTTCCCCACCTCTCGCAGACTGTCAGGACATATCATCTCAAAATGGTGCGTTGACGCGGACGCGACTGGGGGCCGCCCGTGCGCGCGATGGATGCGTCCGCCACGAATGGATGCGCCGGCCGCAGATGGGTTGCTCGGGCGCCGCGGGGGCCACCGGGCGAATCCATCCGCAGCGGGTCTGGCCGGGCGTTGGATGCGCGTCGGCAGCGCGGGCGGCGGCGCCGGCGCGGCCCCTCGCCCAGTGCAAAGCGGCTGGAGCAGGCGCGCTGGCACATTCCGCATGTGGGGGGGGGGGCGCCGCTGCTCGGCAAATGGCCGGCGTTAGAGTCCGCAGGCCCGCTCCCTGCGCGGTGCGAGCTGCCGCGGCGACGCCAGCGACGACGCTCGCAGGCCTCCAAAGAGGCAATCGCGGTTGCAGCGCTGGCACCGACCCATGCGATGCGAGCCCCGAAGACTAATCTGCCCAATGTCCCCTGCTGCTCCGCCTCGGCGCGCCTGGTTGGCGTGCTCGTGTGGCTCTGTGCGGCGGCATTCCATGGCCTGTAGGGTCGCGTTCGCACCAAGACCGTGAAGAAGGCCTCGCGCGTTCTGATCGAGAAGTACTACCCGATGCTCACTCTCGACTTCCACACCAACAAGCGTATCTGCGACGATGTGGCCATCGTCTCCTCGAAGCGCATGCGCAACAAGATCGCGGGCTTCACGACCCACCTGATGAAGCGCATCCAGAAGGGCCCCGTTCCCGGGATCTCGTTCAAGCTGCAGGAGGAGGAGCGCGAGCGCAGGGACAACTACGTGCCCGAGTTCTCGGCCCTCGACGTCGCCGCGATCGAGGTTGACCCTGAGACCGAGAGCATGCTCAAGGCCCTCAACTTTGAGAAGCTCCCTGGCGTCTCGGTCGCCGCGCCCGTGCGCCCCGCCCGTGGCGGCCGCGACTTCCGCCGCCGCGAGCGCCGCCCCCGCCCCCAGCGCCCGGCCGGCCAGCCCATCGAGGCCTAACCGCGGTCCATCCACATGGTCCTGGCTCCAGTGTTCTCTACTTCGTGCTGTGTGCAATGAATCCTTTGGCGTACACAGCTCCCCCGCACGCTTGTGCTGCGCGGCCACTCGCCTGGTCGCGCCGCGGCACAGCACGCGTACCCCCCCCTGTCTGCGGCCGCGCGCGCCTTGCGCCTTGCTTCCCTTCGCCGCGGCCAGCTGGACTGTTGAAATTTCATTGATTTGCCCCCGCCTCGCGTCTGCGTGTGCATCTTGCCGGAATCGACGTGGCTGCCCGAGAGCCGAGGCCAAACCGCTACGCGGCCTTGCCAACGCAATGCCGGCCCTGTTTCCTCTCCTCGCGGACTGCTGTGTGTCCTGCAGCGGCTTTGAGGCGGACGACAAGGTACTACTGGAGGCACCCTCGCGCCGCGGCTTGCCGCCTCTGCTGGGCTCCTCGTCTAGCGTGCTGCGGGCTCGGCTGCTGACCTAACTCCCGGACCAACCGGCGCGTGTGTGTTCTGCTGCTGCTGCTGCTGCTAGGAGGCCGTGCACCAGCGTATCGAGCAGCTCGGCGGCTCGGTGAGCTTCCAGCTGACAAGCCTGGTTACGCACGTTATCGTGAAGGACAGCCTGGCATCAAACAAGTACAGGGTGTCGGCGCGAATCGGCATCCCGGTCGTGTCAATCGAGTTCCTCGACGAGTGCGAAAAGGAGGCACGCCGCCGCAGCCTGCCGTCGCTGCGGTCGCTGGGCGGCGGCAACGCCCAGCGGGGCGCAAATGCCACTGCGGATGTCGCCACAGCCGTCCGGCAGGCCACTGAGCGAACCTGGTATCGGCCGTTTTCCGGCTGCCTCGTCTGCACAACCGGGTTCGACCTCGAGGTCCGCGAGGAGATGAAGTGCCTGATTACGGATGTAACGCCGAGGGACAGCTGCCGCGCTGCAGGCGTGTTTGCGCGGCACATCGACGGCTTCCGGCCGGACGACTTTGTTGCCATGCCGAAGCTCATCGGCGGCGGCGGCTCGTACAACGGTGTGCTAACGCCGGCCTGCACACACCTTGTTGCGCAGTCGCCAACAGGCCAGAAATACAAGTTTGCCAGACAGTGGGGCGTGTGCGTAGTCACATCCCAGTGGCTCTTGGACTGCCTGCGATCAGGCTATCGACAGGACGAGGCGGACTACTCGCTCGAAGGCACAGGCAGTGCCGCGCGCAAGGCCGCCAGCGCGGGCGCCCCAGGAGAATATGCTGCCATGCCTCTGAGCGGTCCGCAAACGTCGGCGCCATTTCTGGTCCGGCAACTTCCAAGCGGCTTGGAGGCAGCGAGCGCTCGGTCGGCCATTCAGCCAGTATCGTCGTCTAGCCGCGACACCAGCACGACATCGCCGGCGGCAACGGCATCCCGGCCCTCGCCACAACCAAGGTCTCTTCTACAGCGATCGATGGCAGCGGGCAGGCCTAATGCGGGCCGTCTTCCACCACAGCCGCGTTATCCGCCAAACGCGCGCACACTAACGGACGGCGCGTTGCAAGAGTGCGTCCAGCATCGAGGCGGCTCGCGCTCGCTGGTAGGCAAGCCGCTGCGGAGCTGTAGCGTTGGCGACAACGAGCCCGACCCCTTCATGGTGGCCATGCCCCTGCTTAAGCGGGACAGTGCGGGTGGCCGCAGTCACAGCGGATGCGCCGTGAGCCTGGCACAGCCCGAGCGCCAGGGCAAGCACAAGCATCCACGCCTCTTGGCCGGCAGCCAGCCCGAGGACGGGGCGGCAGCTGACGGTGGCGTGTGTGGCCAGGCAGCAGACCTTTCGTCCTCGCCGCCCCTGCTGGAGCTGTCGGCGGGCTCACCCGACCCATTGCGCTCACTACAGGGGATGCCAGAGGGGCATCCGCGAGACGGGGCATTGGCGCCGCCACGAAATGACGGCAGCGCAACACACGCCGGCGGCCTGTTTGCGACGTGTCTCTTCACGTCGCTCGGGTTCCCTGAGAGCAAGCAGGCGATACTCGCCCAGGCCGTCGAGGAAAATGGCGGCTTATACACCGGACTTTCTGCATGCCTCGCCGGGCCCTGGCTTGGTCGGAATGGCGCGCGCTCGCCCGTACACCGGGCACAGGTGCGGCAGGCGCTGGACGCCCTTGTTCTGGCCGTAAGCAACGGGCAGGTGTCTGCTGCCTACATCGTTGCACCACTCGCCGGGCTGGATCTGGCAGGGCTGTGCGAGGGAGTGACTGCCCACAACCGACATGTACACGTTGTCACCGAGTGCTGGGTCGAGCAGTGCCTGCAGGATGATACGCGCTACCCGGACTATTCAGAGATCGAGTCTGGCCCCGAGGTGCCGCTGGGGCTGGGCCAGGGCCAACACATCCTGTTTCGGCCGCTACGGGCTGCCATCATACATGCTGCCGGATCCATGTCACTCAGCATCAGCGGCTACGAAGGCTTGGAGCGCGAACATATTGGCCGGCTGGCCTCGGCGCTGGGGATCACATTTGGTGAGACATTTTCTCGCAGGGACACGCACCTGATATGCCGCCGCCCGTTCGCAGGGCGAAAATACGAGCGCGCTATTAAGCGGGGGATCCCGGTCGTTGAAGCAGGTTGGCTCTATCGGCTGGCGGCTACAGGCAAGCCTGGCGGTGGCGACGCTGATGCGTCTGCGAACATCCCATCAACTCGCACTGCATTTGTTTCTGTGGCACGCGCCGACCGCCTGCGACAAGCGCCGGAATTTCCCGCTCTGCCATTGTGCACACACCCCAGCTCCTACACGTACTGTCGAGGAGTGGCGGAGGCCACAGATGTAGCAGCGACGCCGCTGGCGCGGACGAGCCGTCAGCTGCTTGCAGGAACCCCCGGGAAAACACCACTCGAGACATCGCTTGAGCACAACCTTGACCGAGCAGTGAGAAACTGCGGCGGCAGCAGCAACCATGCGTGGCAACCACCGGTCACTTTCACTTGCAGTGGATGTGCCAACTGTGGCGACAGCAGCTGTGGCGGCGGCTGCAACGATGATGAAGCCACACAGCTGTCACCTCTCCGCGCTGTGGCTCTGCGGGTGGATTACGCTGGACCTGCGGCTGGCCACCATGCAGATGCGGATGCCGGGCCAGCACATGTTCTTGACGGCGTGGTTATCTCCCTGTCGGCTCGTCTTGGGTACAGGCGGGCTGAGCTTACTGAGCTGGCCCTTCGGCTGGGCTGTAGAGTCCTGGCACGCTTTGATGCTGGCCAAGCGACCCACCTCATCCACCAGTCAACGCGCGAGCGAGAAAAGGATGCGCAGCATGTGTCTCATATCTCCAGCAGTCGCAGGATCATTGTTGTGTCCCCATGGTGGCTGCATGCATGCCACGACACACAGATGCATGTTTCCGAGGATGACTACCCATGCACATTTCACCCGGCTCGGCGTCTGCAACTAGTGTCTGCTTCACCAGCACTCATTGCAGGACCTGTATATACAGATCAGCAGCAGGATGGCTGTTGTGCAGATGGCTATGCCAGCAACAAGCCTGGTGCACAATGTCACCCTGGCAGTTCCCCCAAGAGAGCATGGTCCCCAGTGATGATGGCTGCTGGTATGCACAGCCTGTTTGGGAAGAAGGCCACACATATGCACCGAAAGTACCGCCAGAACACTGCAGGCATTGGTGCTGTCCCAGATGGCCATACTGTGATACCCCCTGGCCATGATCTGTGTGGCACCCATATGCACAATATGCCTGAAGCCATGCAGCCTGGCCAGTGGGGGCTTCCAAATGGACAGACTCACCTGCCCCCTAGTGACACCAAGCTCTTGGGTCTTATAACTGATGCCTCAGGGCCCAGCATTGGCTCCTCCAACCTGGGTGCAGCACAAGCATGTGACCAGTGGTGGCTAGGCCTGGGGAATGTGCCAAGCTCTACACATAGCAGCCATAGCCCACTGCAGATCCTCTCACAAGATCCACAGGTCAGCAATGCCATAGATAGCATGCCAGGCAGCATAGCAGCAGATGGTTCAATGGCCACTGACTTGCCTACTGGGCTTACTAATTCATGCCAGAACCCAGGCACAGATGCACTCTGTGGAAGCAACAGTCTCCAGAATGTAGTTTCTTTGCCCTTGGCATGTGTGCAGCTGTGCCATGATGATGCTGACATAGCCAAAGCTGACATGCCAGCAAGCCCAGTATTAGCCAACATGACCAGGGTTGTGTATGAAGATGCTGATGTACTTTCAGAGCATGACCACCTGATCCAGAGGTTGGTTGGCCAATAGCAGCATAGGATGCCATATTGTGAGCAGTAGAATTCCTTATATATTATCCCAATTAGACTTTGATCTGCAGTTTCTCCAGCCCATTATTACAATTTGGCTGTACATGGGGCATGTAGTGTAGGAATAGGGTGCCTTGTTGCAAACAGACTGCATGCAGGGCTGGGCACAGCAGTGGGGTGTCATAAGTATGTGGCCTGGAGTCTGCTGTGGTAGGACAAAAGTGGTGTTGTGGGTGGGCTGTGTGTGGGGCTGGGCACTCAGCAGGGGTTGGTGGCAGCCAGAGGGGGGAGCAGCAGCTGCTGAGAATGGCCGAGGGGCCATTGGAATGTCCTAGTGGAAGTGATATTTGTGGACAAGTGTCTAGTGAGGGGATGCCCAGGGAGTGGGTCTTTTTATACTAAATCCATTGCATTCTCAGTGGGTGGCCGTGCAGGCTCACTGGGCGGCTGTGCAGGCTCACTGGACAGCTGGGTGTCCTCACTGGGTGGCTGCACATTGTCAGTGGGTGCCAGCATGTTGCTTGGCACATTCCGAATGCCATGCACAGCAAGGCACACTGCAATGGCTTGGCCCACTATGGCACCAGCTGCCACAGCTCCCAGCTGCAGCTCTGACCCAGGGGCGGGCATGTCAGTGCTCTGGTGGCTCTCCATGTGCAGGGCAGCCAAGCCAGCTCATGGCTCAGGATCGCCCAGTGCCCCCTGTGGTAGTGGGGGCTGGTGGGCATGCTCAGCAATTTGCTGGGGGGCAGGGGGCACAGGCTCACTGTGTGGGGCCCGGCCCACCTGTCTGGCAGGTGGGGCGTTGTGTGGGCAGTGCCAGCTGCACCACCCATGCTGGGGCTCACAACAAAAGGCCAAGGGCCTGTAACCTCCTGCCACCTGCCACACCAGAGGCGTTCATAGTGGGGCCTTGCACCTGGCTCAAGGCATCACTGCTGCATAATGTGCAGGGGCTGGTCAAAACTGCCTGTCTGGTGGAAGTCATTTGTACCCCTGGCATCAGGGGCTAGGCAAGATGTGCAGGCAGTGGTGCACCATTTCGGGTGAGGGCATGCAGTCACTCGGCCAGTGAATGGCAAGGTGTGAGGGTTGTAGGGGCCCAGCAGCCCTGAGAGGGCATGGTGCTCTCTGCCAGAGGGGCAGACAATCTTCATCTTCCTCCTCCTCAATTTCAGTTCACACACTCAATCCCTCGTCTGAATCGCCACCTGTCTGCTCTTCCACCATGTCCTCACTGCTCGTCTCACTGGGCATGGGCTCAGCAGGTTCCTCATCACTCGCCTCACTGGGCATGGGCTTGGTGGATCCCTTGCTGAATTGCAACCCTGAATCATCTGACTAGTGCTCACCATCTGTGGCCAAATCGGGGGTCATCTGCACCTGGGCTGCAATCACATCTGGGACAAATTTGACAGTGTCCAGCCCTAACTCCGAGTCTGTGGAATTGGCCTTGGGGAGGGGTGCCACTGTTGAGCATGCCAGTTGTTGGGCCTGTGTGGAGGGTTGGATGCTGGGGCCTGCCCTGGTGCTGTTGGCAGTGTGGTACCCAGAGCTGTTGCTCTCAGTGCTGCTGCTGTCCGTGGACCATGGCTTGTAGTCCGGATCCTCAGGGTCCTCAGGAGAAGACTGCCACTGCATATGGCCACTTGTGGACCCACCGTGCTCAAGGACCAGCTGCAGGAAGCTCTCAGTTGCACCGTCCTCCAACAGGTCGCTGTAGGGCAGCAAATGCTTGGCAGAGGGGAACATGGGCTTGGCCATGTGTGCAGTGTCATTGGCAGGGGTTGCAGTTACTGGGTGGTTGATCATGACAGCTGGGGCCATCGTGGCAGTCAGGCCTAGTCCTTTGCTGCTGTCAGCACCATCCAGGTCGCTGCTGCTGCTGGAGCTGCAGAAACTCACCCTGGTACTGAAGCCAATACTGCCTCCTCCGGGGCTGTCATGGATGCTGGGGGATGCGAATTGGGGAGGGCCTGCTGCATCATCCTCAAGATCATCCACCACTGCTGGCGGGAGGTCCTCAAGGACCATGTTGTCGTCCATGGTGTATGGCATCAAAGTGTCACCTGGGACTGGTGCTGGGAGTGGGGTGCCATCATGCTGTGCGAGGAGGTAAGTCATGCCATGTCATGCCATGTTGTGCAACCACACGGAACAGACCCTGTCAGTGGGCAAACAAGTTGACAAGGTTGGTTGGGATCAGATGCAGCTGCATCATTACCCACTCGCTGGTCTCAAACCAGTGCCGCCACACTCTGTGGTTCGTGCAGGCATTGGCCCAGGTGTGCACCATCATCCAGTGGCTCTGCACCTGCTCGAACATGTGCTCCTCCAGCTCTTCCTCTGTAGGCACTGTGCCTTTGAAGGGCTGTTGCAAGTGGGCCGTGCACTGGCAGGGCATGGCAGGGGGGGTGGCAGCAGCGAGGGGGGCGGCTGCAGCAGCATCGGCCGAAGGAGGACCGACTTAGTATCCAAGAGGAAAGTAGTATTTGTGGACGAGGAGTCTGAGATGTGGTGTGCCCGGAAAGCAGGCCTACTTATACCAAATCCATGGCGTCCTCGCTGGGCAGCCGCGCATCCCTGCTGAGCAGCCGCACATCCTCACTGGGTGGCCGTGTACCACTGCTGGTTCCTGGTCCATTCCGTGTTCTGTGCACAGTGGAGCTCCTAGTGTTTACTGGGTGCAGAGGCCGCACCGCATTGCCAGTGGCTGCAGCTTCCTGCTGCAGCTCCGGGTTGTGTGCGGGCATGTTGGCGCTCTGTCTGCTTTCTGTGCGCTGGGCGGGCTGGCTGCCCAGCAGCTCGGGACCGCCTTGCGCCCCCTGTGCATAGTGCATGGGCGGGCTCACACGCACTAAGTCCATGCTGCCCTCCCGCGTCTGAAGGGGGCAGGCGGGGGCGCTTGGCGATTGGCTGGGGGCAGGAGGGCGCAGGCTCACTGTGCGGGGCACGCGCCACCTGTGTGGCAGGCGGGGCTTGGGGGGGGCAGGGGGGGCGCCACTGCCTGTGTGGCGGGCCCCGGGGCGGCCCGCGCCGCCGCCGCCGCCAGCCCCAGCCCCCGCCTGCCACACAGGCGGCGCGGGCCCCACACAGTG
>JANBOI010000024.1:0-30811 GCA_027595825.1 Coemansia biformis
TTCTGGGCCGTCACGCACTTTGGCAAGAAGCGCCACGAGTGGCTCAACAGCAAGGCCGGCCACGCTGCCCAGCACGACGGCTAGACGCGCCCCGCTTTTATCGGCTGCGATGTCGCCGCAGGGCGAGACGCACGATTAGAGAAAGTACATCTGGACACAGACAAGAGATGTCGGCGCATGCCGCTACGCACACCTTACTCCCGGGCATAGTTGGCCCAGAACTCGTCAAAGCCGACCATCCCAAACGCCCAGGGGCGCTTCCCGGCCTGGATCTGCGCGCTCTGGTCCTCGAACGGGCTCACAGTGATTGTGTCGATGGTGAGGCGTGCAAGATGGAGCCAGTTGATCGGCGGCGGCAGCTCGTAGCCTTTGGCGACGCTTTCCTGGGTGTCGAGCAGGCTGCCGCGCCACAGGCTGCGCACGACTTTTGGAACGTGAATGTCGTTGCTGGCAATGGCTTTGGCAAACACGTCCAACCAGCCGTTCTCGCTGCGTGCCCATGTATCGGGTCTGATGCTGTGCGTGTCCGTAGTGACAAGCTCGGGGGTCGCGTGGAACTCGGGTGTGCCCAGTATGGCGAACACGCTCAGGGACACTGCCAAGTGGGCCTTGAGGAGCACCGCCTGCCGCTCGAGGGACAGATGGTCAAAGAAGATGGGCAGGAAGTAGGCGGACGTGAGGCAGTGCATCACGATAAAGTGCAGCAGCGGCTTGTAGCCCGGTCGGGTGATTGCCCCGTAGAACAGCGCGAGCATCGACAGCAGCTCGGCGCACTTGGCATCGACTGCCTCCCTTGTTGCCGGGACCGCCCATGCCTTTGCATACTTTGCCGTGAGCGCCTCTGCCTTGGTGGTGTTGTTCCTGAGGAATGGCTGCTCACTGAAGGTGCTATCGGCAGCGAGCGGATCCTTGCGGGCCATGTCGAAGATCTGCATCAGCGAAAGGCCGCTACCATCATTGATCGGCGTGTTGGCGCAGATCTCCGCGAATGTCTCCTCCGAGAAGATGGTTTCGAAGCGCCTGTGGTGTACACATATCTGCGCGAGCGCCATCGCTGTAATGGCCTTGCTGTCGAACTCGAGGCCATACCCCATTTGGATGAACGGGTGGAAGAGGCCGTCCATGCCCAGCGGGAACAGGTTCGGGCTAAAGAAGTAATCGAGTGCCCGGGTCTTCCAGCCGTCGCCTGCCGAGTCGAGCTCGCTGCGGAAAAACTGTATGTAGCCAGCATAGCACCGCTCCGTGCCAAGGTATTCTGTGTAGTTCTCGGCAGTGATGTCTGCGCCGTCGTTGTAGGCGGCTTGCGAGCGCTGCATCGTCTTGTTCAGATCAAATATGGTCTGCATCCGTTCTGCAGACGCGCCCATGGCAAAGACCGCGAGCAGGTGGTGGTTGAGGTGGTTGTGGAACCCCCTGTCGTTAAAGAACACATGGTGCTCCAGAAAGTCCCGGGCGCACAGGCGGGTCGCCTCCCCGCGCGTGGTCGCGTCGATGCCAGGCAGCCGGAGCCCAGACGGGGAACGGCCCAGAGCCATTCCTGCCTTGCCCGCTACGCTAGTGTCGGAGTTGTCGTACAGCGGCTGGGCCATGGTCTGGAAGCGAGATGCCGGAGCTGCAGGTGTCAATACCGGGCGAAGCAGGTTGCTGACTTGTTGCGGACTGCGCGGGGCGAGTGCGGCCAGTACATGGGCGCGGCGGGGCATAAAAACTGGAATGCGCAGTCGGAGCTGAAGAGGCAGTACGGAACATCATGGCGCCGCGCGCGGCTTTTATACCTTGCCACACGCTGGCCGGCGGCGCGGGCAGCGCAGCCGCATCGCTGGCAGTTCGGCCGATGTGCGCCCGAGGTCCCCTGTCATGCACGGCGGCCGCAGCTGCAATTGGCCGGCGCGCATGGCTGCCCGCACAGCCAACACATCAGCGCGAGCGCGCAAGCAGCCATGCATACGGCAGGGCCGGTGACGCCGGCGCATTACTAATGGCGCGTGCCAGGGTTAGGGAGGGCCCGGCGGCGCTGACTGTCAGCTGCCACGCTGGCAGCAGCGGCGCTGGCTCCTTCAGCATACAGCTCATACGCCCGCCAGGCCTGGTCCCGCCAGCCTGCGGGCGCGCGATGGGCGCGTCTGGCCTGTTATCTTTTCGCGATCGCGCAAATCTAGACCGGCGTAGCGGCGGCGGGGAAGCCCTTCTGCGTGTCGGCGGTCTGCCAGGCGAAGGATCGGCTGGCGCGCAGCTGCGGGCCCTCTTGACTCTCGCCCGCGCTGAACAAACCCCCCCTTCCTGAAGCTTCGCTCTCTGCGCCAGCCATGGTCCTCGAGCAATACCAGCGCAGCTTTATCGAATTTGCGATCGACAACGGCGTTCTAACGTTCGGCGAGTTCACGCTGAAGAGCGGCCGGCGGTCTCCCTACTTCTTCAATGCAGGCAAATTCAACAGCGGGTCGGCGCTTGCCAAGCTCGGCCAGTACTATGCGGCGGCCATAGAAGCCCAAAAGGACCTGGACTACAGTCTCATCTTTGGGCCGGCATACAAGGGCATCCCGCTCGCAGCGGCGACGGCCATTGCACTGGCCGCGGGCGAGCCGGCGCGCGACGTGCCGTTTTCATTCAACCGCAAGGAGGCGAAAGACCACGGAGAGGGCGGCAGCATCGTGGGCGCGCCGCTTTGCGGGCGCGTGTTGATTGTGGACGACGTCATCACCGCGGGCACTGCAATCCGCGAGAGCTTTGAGATCATCGGGAGCGCAGGCGCCACGCCGGCGGGCGTCGTCGTCGCCATCGACCGCCAGGAGAGGGGCAGGGACAGCGACCGCTCAGCGATCCAGGAGATCGAGCAAGACTGCGGCGTGCCGGTGGTTGCCGTTGTCGCGCTCGCAGACATCGTCGAGTATCTGCGCGAGAAGGGCGACGACCATGCAGCAATGGTGCAGGCAATGGAGAGCTACCGCCGCCAATACGGCGTCTAGCGCCCGCGGCAGTGCGGCTGCCCGCTAGGGGTGGCTGCCTGTCAACCCTCAGGAAGAAACGCCTACTGTTCCTTACCAACTCATGCGTGCACCTTGTAGCAGAGTGATATGATGCTTGTTGCATCTCCGGCGATAACAGCATCAGCTCCCATGAGAGGGGCAATGCATCATGCTACTAGACACTGTCATCCTTTACCACTTCGCAACCATCCCTGGTGTATGTGGGGTCGCCACTCTGCTCAAACCCCCTCCAAATGCAGCGTGCTTTCGTTTCTAGCCTGGCCAGCCTCAACTACTGAGGGCGTTATCCCGCAACAATACAGAGAGTAGTTTATCAGCCAAAACTGTAGTAGCAAAAGAGATGGTGTGCGGGTGCCCTTTCCTGGCCACTAGGCGGCTGTGCTGCTGGCGTCGGCGTCGCTGTGCAGAGCGCCGAGCGTGTGGGCGGCGTCCAGAGCAATGGACTTTGTGCGGTTGTCTGTTTTGTAGATGCCGATGAGGCGGTCGGCGAGCTCAAACATGTTGTTGCGGAGGCTGATGATGACAAACTGTGCGTTGCGGGTGCGCTCCTTGATGTAGTTGGCAACGATGGAGACGTTGCGGAAGTCCAACGCCGCGTCGATCTCGTCCATGACGTAGAGCGGTGTGGGCTTGTACTGGTGCAGCGCAAAGACGAGCGCCAGCGAGCTCAGCGTCTTTTCGCCGCCCGACAGGTTGGATATGTTCTTCCACGATTTTTTGGGCGGCATGACGCTGAACACAATGCCCTCGGAGAACGGGTCGAGCGAGTCGACCAGCTCCAGCTCGGCGTTCCCGCCGAGCGTGATCATCTGGTACATCTCCTTGAGCTTGTAGGATATAATGTTGAACCCGGCCATGAACTCTTCCAGCCGCCGCGTGCGCAGGTCGTCAAGCTTGTGCTGCGCGCCGTCGCGCTGGGCCGTCATGTCGCCCAGCTCGCCCATGCGCTTGCTGAATTCGCGCGCGCGCCGGGCGTACTCGGCAAGAACGCTCAGGTTGGGCCGCGTGCGCTGCAGTCGCGCCTCGGACTGCTCAATCTGTGCCTCCAGCGTCGCCACGTCAAGGGCGTCCAGCTCCTTGGGGGCCAGCTCCGGCAGCGCCGAGGGCTCGGGCCCGTCGACGTCCATGCTCTCCCCGCCGTCATCGCTGTCGGCGCTGGCTCCGTTGGTAGCGTCCAGGTCGGAGATGTCGATCGGGTGCAGGGCGAGGTGACTGTGCTCGCTGCTCCAGTAGTTGGCGCCACGCGCGGCGTCGGCCAGCGCACGCTCAATGTCGTCCAGCTGGCGCTTGAGGGCGGCTTCCTTTGTGCGCATCTCGTTGAACGTTTCCATTTTGACGTCCAGCTCCTCTTTGATCTGGCTCAGCTCCTCGCGCTTGGTGTCCAGCCGCCCGCGCGCGCTGTCGCAGCGCTGCTTCACTTCCAGCGCGGCGCCGCACTTGGCATCAATCTCGGCCGTGATGGCCTCGAGCTGCGCCTCGAGCTCGGCGGTCTGTGCCTCGCGGCCCGAGCTCGACCGCTCTGCGCGCGCCAGCTCCTTGCTGGCCTTTGACTGCGTGACTTCCCAGCGCGAAACCTCGTCCTGCACCGTCGCGATGCGCTCCACCAACCCGTCGACCTTGGCCTTTTGCGCGCGGAGGCGGATTCCGCCTGCCTGCATGATCTTTTCCTGGAGGTCCTTGATGTCCATTTCGATGGTCGCACACTGCGCCTGCAGCTCGGCGATGGCCGCCTGCTCCGCGGCGATCCGGGCCTCGACCCTGGCCTTTTGGGCCGCCTCGGCCTCGCTGGGCGTGTCCTGCATGCTGCTGAGGTCGCGCGCGCGGCGCTTGGCCATCTGCACCTGCTCGTCGACAGACTTGAGCTCGAGTTCGAGCTTGGGGAGCAGCGCCTCGAGCTCGTCGTAGCGGGCCTGCAGCGCCCGCCGCTTCTCCTGGAGGCGGCGCAGCGCGGTTTGCTGCTCGCTGCAGTCGTGCTCGGCGGCCTCGCGGGCTGCAGTGAGCCGGGCCACTGCCTCGGCCGTGACGTCGCCCTGCGCCATTGGCGTCGAGCTCATTGCGCCGCGCGCCACGCGGTTGCCGCCGCCGGACATGGTGCCTGACGCCTCGAGCACGTTGCCCTCGAGCGTGACGACGCGAAAGCGACGTCTGCCATATGCGACGCGGCGGGCCTGCTCCATGTCCTTGGCCACGACTGTGTCGCTCATCGCATGGTAGAACGCCGGCAGGAACTTGGCGTCGGCAGGCGTGACCAGGTCAAACAGCCGCGGCACGCCCTCGGGCGTCTCGATCCGGCCGGCGCCGCTCTTGCGCAGCGTGTCTAGAATGACAAAGCGCGCGCGGCCAATGTTGTTCTTGCGCAGATACTCGACGCACTGCTGGCCGGCCTGCACATTCTGCACGACAATGTTGTCCAGGGCGCCGCCGCATGCCGACGACACGGCCACGTCGTACTCCCCGCCGATGGTGCCGAGGGAGCCCAGCCGTCCGTAGATGCCGCTGATGCGGCCCAAGTCGCGCTGGCCCAGGATCGCCTTGAGCACCTTACCCTGGCTCTGCGTCGCGCTGAGCGCGGTCTTCGCCTCTTCCTCTTTGCGCCACGCGTCGCTCAGCGCGGTGCGCAGCACCTGCAGCCGGCCCTCGGCCTTCTGCAGGGTCTTGTCCGAGGCCTCGATCTCTTCGTTGACCGCCGCCAGCTCCTCGACCTGCGTCTCGGCAAACTGCGCCTTCTCCACGCGCATCTCGCGCAGGCGGCGCAGCTCGTGCTTGGCCTGCTCGAGCTGCTTCCCAGAGGCCGATATCTTCTCCTCCACAAGCTTGAGCTCGGTCAGGGCAACGTCCAGCCGCGACTGGTGCGCGCCAATCTTCTCCTTCCATGGCGCCAGCTCCCGCTGCTTCCCCTCAATCGCCGCTGTGAACATGTCGGTCTTGCCGCGCAGGCCCTCGCTGATCTCCTCCAGCGTCTCCCGCTCGGCTGCCATGCGCTTCTCGAGGTCGTCAATTTCGGCGCGGCCAGTTGCAATGTCGCTGTCCAGCGTCGCCAGCGTGCTGCGCAGCTGGCTCATGCCATGCGAGTCCTTGTCGCTGCTGTCCTTGGTCTTCTTTAGCTTGCCCTTGATGTGCTTGCGGTTGACCTGAAGCTGGACCTCCTCCCGCTCAAACTTTGCGAGCTCTGCGGCGACTTCCTTTGCCTTCTTCTCCAGGACGTCGCATTCTTTGCTCGCGAGGTCGCGCGTCTCCTCGAGCGCCTTGGTTTCGTTGCGAAACTCGGCATGCCGCTTCGTTTCGGCGTCAAACCCGCTTCGCGCATCGTCAAACTTTGCTTGCAGCGCGCCGACCTTGGCCTTGCACTCGTGCAGCCGCTTCTGAAACAGCGCCGACTTTTGCCGCGTCAGCTCGTTCTCTGTCCTGACGAATGCCAGCGCCTCGTTCTTTTTGCCTTCCAGGCTGTTCTTCTCGCGCTCGACGAGCTTGACACGGTGCAGGCGCTCAGACCGGGCGCTGTTCAGCCCGTCCACCTGGCTCCGCGCCTCCTCGATCTGGCCCTTGTACGCTGCCGTGCCGATGATGTCCTCCAGATACTCCAGCAGCCCGACCTCGCTGTCGCTCTGGCCCATTGGCTTCATCTGTGAGATGTTCTCGACCTCGCCCTGCAGAATCAGAAAGCGCTTGTGGTCCAGGTCGACCCCCTTGCTGCGCAGCAGCGCCGTCACCTCCGCGTAGCTGCTGACCGTGCCATCCAGAATGTACTTGCTTTGGTTGTTCTGCGACGCCGTACGCGCCACCACAAGCTCGCTGCCAGGAACGTCCACCGACTCTGCGTCGCCAGGCCCGTCAATAATCTCCTTAAAGTGCACCTCGACCTTGCACTGCGCCATGTGCCCAGCGTTCTTGGAGCTGTGGATGAGCTCCGACAGCTTGCCCTGCCGGATCTTGCTCGCGCGGTACCCAAACACAAACAGCAGCGCGTCGATCACGTTGGACTTGCCCGACCCGTTGGGCCCAACGACCGCCGAGAATGACTACTCTGGCCACACCAGAACAACAGCGCAAGGGCCAAGCAGAATGGCAATCAGCGTGCTGTCCACCCCCTCGCCGACCAGGGGGGCCTGCTGATGCAGCCAACACAGCCCTCTCGCAGTTGTCGCCCCGAGAGCTGCTATGGTATTACCTACCTTGTGGAACGGCCCGATAACCTGCCGGCCGGCGTACGACTTGAAGTTCTCCAGCACCATTTGGGTAATGACCAGCCGCGGCCTGCCCTTCTCTTCCGCCGCATTGGTGGCGGGTGGCGCAGGAGTCGGGCTCACAAACGGCACGTCGGCCAGCTCCTGTGTGGTGAGCGCCAGCGTCTCTGTCGTCCCGTTCTGCGTCATTGCTAGTGCTCGGTGCGATGGATTGGCTGGCCGCGAAGCGCAGTTTTCGATTACAGGGAGAATACAGGCAGCTTGGCGGGGGGCGCGGTGCGGCACGCAGACCTTCCAAACAATAGAATAAAAGTGCCAGAGGCCGTTGTGGAGTCAGAAAGCCCGGCTTCCGCGTCCGCCCGCCATGGATTGTTGACGCTAAACCGTTGATCTGCTCGATGGTGATCGATCGGCGCGGGGAGGGGCGGTCACCTGTGACTGCCACTGGCGGCAGCGGCGGCCAGGGTAATGTGTGGTGATGACGGTTGAACAATACAGCGCTGGTGCGCAACACAGCAAGAGCTACTTCATCTGGATGTCCGGGTTCGCCTGTATGCCCGCAAATATCGGCTCTGACGGCAGCGCAAACTTGTGCGCCGGGAACAGGTGGCCGATCGCCTGGATGACGCGGCGGCGGCGGCCCATTGCGTTGAGGGCGTTGTCCGAGAGCGACACTGTCTTGGCGGGCGCCGATTTCCGCTTGCGCGACTTGGTCTGGCGGTGCCGCTTCAGGTAGCTCTGCTCAACCTGCTTGTCCAGCTCGTCGATAACCTGCGTGTACTCTTGGTATCCGCTGTGCTCCTTGGCGATCGGGAGCAGCCGCTCCTTGCGAAGCCTGTTTACCCTGGCCTGGTCGCGAAGCTGCCGCTGCAGCGCCCGTATAGTCACGCACACTTCGTCGTCCTCCCTGTCGTCCCAGTTGACGTCGTCCTCGTCTAGTATCCCAATGTACCGCAGCTCGCGCTTGAGGCGGTCCTCGAGCGAGAGCATTTCGCCACCGACCGAGACCAGCTGGGGCCCCAGCCCCAGGCTGCTGCCTTCGCTGTCTGACCCGTAGCTAGGGTTGCTGCTCGCAGGTCTGTCGCCGGCGACGGCGGCGTCGTCGCCGCCCTCATGATCATCATCATCGTAGTCGCCGTCGTCATCGCTGAGTCCGGCCTTGCCGCCGTCGTATAGCACAAGTTGCTCCGCGACCAGCGCCGACACAAGGCGCTCCGTCAGCGGGGCCAGCCGCGCCGTGTTCAGCGACATGTCCGAGTCCGCCAGACTGGAGCTAGATGCGGCCAAATCCGGGAGGGGCCTGGCGTGCGTGTCTGGAGTAAGCAGACTCCGCGCGACGTAGCGCAGCTTGCTGTGATGCAGGTGGTCCGGAAAGTGTGCCACTTCCTCCTCGGCCCACAGGTACGCGTAGAACTTGCCGAGTTTGGAGATCGTATAGTCCTCCTGATTGTCGGTGGTGCTCTCCAGAAAGGCAATGTCCTCGTCGGTGACGTTCCGGAAGTACGGCTCCATCGCCGCCCAATATGTTTGTATCTGCACCTGGTTGGTGACTTTGACACGCGAAAAGTCGTCCAACACCGGGGTGCCCGCGCTGTGCTTTGCCTTTGGCGACGCTGCGAGCGGCACCTCTGCGCCGCCCTTCTGCGGGGCTCCTCGGTCCCCAATAGCCTTTGCACCACCAGGCCCGCCCGCGTCGTTGCTGCTGCTCCTCGTACTGTCCACGTTGTTTGAATCCTCGCTGTCCGAGCCCCCGCCGCGGTGAGCCGGTTGGCTGGGCCCCGCCCGCTTGCTGTCCGGTCGGTCGACAGCTGGCGCTGGCGCCAGCATGCCAGCCTCGCGCGCGGCCTCCTGGCCGACATCCCCTACGGCGTTCTTCGTGCCAGATGGATCACTCGCATTTGCTGCCGCGGTGCCGATGCTGCCGATGCTGCCGATGCTACCGATGCTACCGATGCTGCTGCTGCCGCTGCCACTGCCATTGCTACTTTTGCCCAAGGACGGCTGGCTGCGTTCGAGCCGCGTGGCCCGCTCAGCTGCTCGGGCCGATATGCGCTGTAGCTCGTCGCGAAGCTGCCGCAGCTCGCTGGCGGACGGCACCTTCTTGGCGCTGGCGCCATGCAGGGCTAGGAACTGGGCAACCAGCGCCGACCGCTGCACCTCGTCTGCCGAGACCTGCGCGTGGCTGCTCATGGCCGCGAGCTGCTGTGTGTCGCGGCAAGCAAAGTCGAGCCGACGCGCCGACTGCTTGTCGGAACCGCGGTTGGCCGCGCCCCTGCTGCTGTGGGCTTTGTGATTCCTGCTCGGCGCCGCCTGGCACCCGATTGAAGTCGACCGCGGCGAGTGCAAGACTGGCGGCCGCGCAAATGGAGCAGGCTGGTAAGAGAATGAGAGACAAGAGGCACTGCCCGCCAGGGTCGAGGCGCGGAAGAGAGAGAGAAAGGAAGCAGCGGCGCCGCCCGCCCACGGATCATAAGTGACTGGCGCTGGCGGCTGCACGTGACCCAGGAACATGCAGATGAGGTTAGGGTCTTTCGCCACGGTGGTGGACGTCTGGAGCCGTTCTCTCTCTCTCTCTCTCTCTGCTATTATCGCTGCTGATCCGCTGTGAGCGCCTTCTTGTTTCGGTGCACGTTCGAGCGCAGCAACACAGCGCGGATGGGCCAGGTACCCGCGGGTGGCGGCGCACCGGGCCCCCAGGGCGCGTTCGCGGGCGCGCAGTATCTCATGGGGCTCCAGCTTTTCGTGCGGCTGGCCACGTTCTCGACAAATACAGCTGTGCTCTACATCGCCGGGCGCAGGGCCTTTGGCGTCGCCTCGGTTCGGTTTGAGCTGCTGCTCTCGACCATTCTGTTCTTGTCCCGCGAAGGCATGCGCAATGCGCTTCTGCGGGTCGCCGTGGCTGACCGCAGTGGGAGCGAGGGGAGCACGGCCCTCAGGACGTCTCAGAACAGCGCTTCCACGCCGGCTGGGCGCCCGTCCGCGCAGGAGCAGCGCATCATCAACGCGGCACTGGTGCCCATTGCGGCTGGCATGGGCATGGCCGGCTGCCTGTATGCTGCATACGTCGGCCGATCCGCCGAGGGGCCGGAGCCCCAGGGACCAGGGAGCGTGCCGTATTACCGGCTCTCGCTTGCAGTGTATATAGTTGCGGCGTGGATCGAGCTCTGCGTGGAGCCGCTGTTTGTGCTCTCCCGCGCGCGGGTGCTGTTCAGACTGCAGGCAAAGTGCGAGGGCATTGCAGTGTCTTGCCGCTGTGCGGCCGTCGTTGCCGCGCTGCTTGCCGGTCGGCTGGTCGCCGAGACCGCCGGCGAGAACCCACTGCGGCTCCTTGCCTTTGCAGTGGGACAGCTGGCCTATGCCACGGCGATACTCCTCGCGTTTGCGTGGCACATGGCTCGCGAGCTCGACTATCCGGTGTGGATGTGCTATGTCCCGCGCGCCGGTCCGCGACCCAGGGATGGCACCCAGCGCAGCGGCGCAATCGGTGGCCTGGCAGCAGTGCTTGTTGGACAGTCGCTGCTGAAGCACTTTCTCACGCAGGGCGACAGCATGGTGATGGCTCGGTTTGCAACTGCCGATGAAATGGGCGTGTTTGCCTTTGTCTCCAACTACGGCTCCATACCCGCGCGCATCGTGTTTCTTCCGCTGGAGGAGGCATCCCGCGCGGTTTTCTCGAGAATGGCGCCCAGCCAGCCTCCCCGACACAGTGGGGGCACACCCAGTGCGGGCTCCGCTATGGACGTCGGCGACGCTGAGGAAGATGGCACTCGGGAAGGCGATGCTCGAGGCGCTGCACACATACTGGCGACGCTGGGCAAGCTGCAGCTCCTCTTGGGGCTCCTGCTTGTTGCCTTTGGACCCCTCTACGCGCCGGTGCTGCTGTCGCTCATCCGGCAGAACGATCCCGCAGTGCGCCAAGCGCTTGTCGCGTACTGTTTCTACCTGCCGCTATTGGGCCTAAACGGCTTCGTCGAGGCGTTTGTGCACTCTGTTGCCTCGAGACGCCAGCTGCTGCGGATCAACATGTGGATGGTCGTGTTTACCGCCGTTTATATGACAGTCGCAGTTCTGGCGCTCTGCCACTACAACCTGGGAAGTGCAGGGATCATCGCCGCAAACATGCTGAACATGGCCCTCCGCGTTGCCTACGGCGGATGGTTCATCTTCGGCTGGTATGCGCAGCGGCATTCTGCCGGCCCACGGCTTGCTGCGATGCTGCCGCATCCGGCGGTTGCCGGCGCATGCCTCGCGTCGAGCGTCACTGCTGCTGCTGCTATGGCTGCTACTGGCGCGGCACAGAACTTGGTGCTATGTCGGTTGACTGTGCTGGCGCTTGGCGCGGCCCTGGGCGCGGCTGTTCTAGTGATAGTATGGCGATACGAGCAGCCCTTCATCCGGTCAGTCCAGGCGCTTCGAACCGGCCAGCCGCTGCACGCAAAGGTGGACTGACATGCGCGCCATGGCAACATGCACGCAACAGGCTCGAGACATTCCCACCAGAAGAGGGCTTCTCCGCGACAACGCTGCCCATCATGGGCCAGATTTGAAGCCCCAGCGCTAGTCCACATGGTGGCGGGAAGGCGTGGTTACGGTCAACCCAAGTAACCCGGTATCGGCCATTGAGCAAACCGATGTGCATGTACTTGCGGCGCAAGTGAGACGAGGCGGCCTTGGCACCTCAACGCAACACACTGCTCGCCGATCCGCTTATGCGGACAGCTTATACTGACGTTGTATGGACAGTTACCATTTCTCATCCCCTCTGGCATCGCAGTCCGTGGGTCTTCGCGCAGTGGCCGCAGGTGCCCGTGCCCGTGCCCTGTGGCGCCCGCCACGGACCGCCGCCTCACAAGAATCTACAGAAAAGGCAGCGCCGCCTGGCCGTGCTCCTGAAAAGCCGCAGAAGCACCGCAGAAGCACTGCGCATCTGGGTTGGGTCGCTAGGACGACGCGGTTCGGGCCTTCTTTGGGGGCGAGCGACAGCTGCCGGAGCTGCCTGCAGCGGTGCCGGGCGACTCTTGCCCAAACGAGCACGACACCGAGCTGCTTCGCCTTGCTGGGCCGAGCACCGCAGCCCCTGGCGCCACTTGTACCGGCTCGTCGGCGTCACTCGACGTGCGGCGAGAGATCGACTGTGTCTCCTGTACAACCTGGCGCGCTCCGTTCGCGGTATATCCCGCTTCAAGCAACTCACAATTCGCTGGCAGCTGGCGCTTGGCAAGCGAGGGCCGGGCGGACCCGCCGCTAGCGCGCCCCTGGGCGGACCCGTCGCCGTCGGCGCTCTTTGGTCGCGACCGCGCGGAGAGCGACATGCTGATCCGGATCTGGGATGCTGTGCCCGCGCTGCCGCCGAGTGGCCGTTTGCCCAACTTGCGGGCGATGGGCCGACTGTCGGGGAATGCGTCAGCAACGGACATGCGGTCGCTAGCCACCAGACCACCCAGCACCGCCTCACGTCCACTTGCGCCTGCGCCATTGTCGCAGCCCCGCGTGTCGACCAACGACCCCTGGCGCGCAAGCGGGGATGGCGGGCCTGGCGACTCGCCGCGGGGCACTGAAGGGATGTCGCCGCCGTCCATGGCTGGCAGCAGTTCCGACGCTGGGCCGAGTCCGCTGCCAAGCAGCGGCGGCGTCGACCACCTGGCCTCGTTGGCCGCAAACGAGTCCAAGCAGCCCTGCAGTGCTTCCAACTCTGGAGAACGCTGCTCCGGAGCCCATGTATCGCTGTTGGCGTGACTACAGCCAGTGCCGCTGACTGTGCTCGCCAGCAGGGGCGCGGGTCGGCTTGGGCCATCAAGGTCACCGCCCTCATCAAACGACTCGAGGTAGGCGTCCTCAATCTCGTCGATGACCGTCGACCCCCAGGGGCCACCCGAACCCCCACCCGAGGCGCCGGTGGTGCCGGCGGACCCGCTATAGTGCCCGACAAGCATGTTGATGGATACGGCGCGTTGCCGGCCCGCGTCAACGGTCGGCGTCGCCACGCCACCGCCTTTTCTGTCCTCGGCCTTTTCAAGGCGGGCGTCGTAGGCCTGGCGCAGAAACTCGTGCGTGCCTGGGATGTGTTCCAGTGCCTTGGAGTGTGCGCCCAGAATGTGCGCCAGCAGCGACAGCTTGCTGTGATTGGCGACAAGCGCCAGCAGGTCTCGACAGGCTGACGATACCAGGTTGTCACGCGGGAGGACTTTTGCGAGCAGTCCGATGATCGCGCCAAACACGCCGTGGGCGATCAGGTACCTGGAAAGGGCGTCGTCTTGCTGGCCCAGGCACGCCTTGATGACCCGCAACGCGGCCAGCCTCAGGTGGCTCGGCTTGGCGGCGAGGAGCGCAGTGACGCCATCAACGACGTCCGAGGACATGAGAAGCGCCCGCGCGCGCTGCCCATGGCATCTGGCCATGCTGGACAGCAGATCGCAGAGAAACAGCAGCAGTCCCGCCTGGCTGCCGCTGGCGCCCATGTGCTCGGCCTCCTCCTGCGTGAGGCGCGCAAGCGGCGCCACCATCTCCCGCGCGTATGTGTCGTAGAATAGCGCCAAAAAGTCACTGGCGTCCCGCTCGGGCATGCCGTCGGCTGTGGCAGTCGTGGGAGCGCCGGTGGAATCTGTGGGCGGCGCCCATGTGTCGAGCAGCATGCGCATGGCCTCGCAGCATATTGCGTGGGCCTCTGAGCCAATGTCGCTTCGTGTCCCATCGATGACAAGCTCAAACAACGACGGGCCGCTGTGCTGCTGGCGCTGCTGATCTAGCACGCGTGCTCGAACAAGCATACAATCCTGCTCCAGAACAGACATCAGCATGTCCAGGCCCGCCGACCGCAGCGATCGGCTTTGCGCCCGTAGGGCGTACTCGAGTACCGTCAGCAGGCCGTGCTGGCTGAGCGTGCGGTACAGGCCGGCCCGGTATGCGACAGGGAGGCCCTTGGATATTGTGCAGAACTGATGGAGGAGCATGACGACGTCGCGCTTCTTCTCAGGCTCGCCCGAGCGCCGAACGATACCGACGAGCTCGTCGACATACGCCTCGTTGCAATGCACATAGTTGGCGATCTGCACGTGGTTGAAGAAGATGAGCGTGTTGATGATAGGAAGGGTGCCTTCGTCCGCGATCTGGGGCAGCACGACATCCTTGAGGTACTGCAGGCGAAATGTCTGGTGTATTTTGGACTGGATGTCCGCATCCCGAATAGGCACAACCTCTTTGAAGCGAGTGTGGTCGCGCAGAAAGCCGCGGTAGGTGCCGGGCCCGACCGGGCTGTGCGGGTCGTATTCCAGCATGCCGACAACGCCGATAATATTCTCATCGCGGATAATGCACTCGAGTATTGACGAGTCGTTGAGCAGTATTATGTGGCGGGCAATCCGGTATAGGGTGTGGAGCTCGTCTGTCGCATCCAGATCCTCGCACGTCTCGTGGAGCTCGCGCAGGCGCTTCAGGTACCCGCCCTTCATGATAAAGGCGACCAGCCTGTCCCGCTGATACAGCGACCGCCCTGCCTCGCTGATGATATGCTCAATCTCAGCCAGCGACCCCATCGACGGAGGTGGCAGACTGATATCGTCGGGTGGCGACGAGCTGGGGCTGAGTGCGCTCTCTATGCTGGTGCAGCCAGACGGGGATCCGGGATTCAGCTAGAGTCCGCGCGGAACGACAAAGTGGGCGGGTATCGCGCAGAGGGAGGCGCAGAGCGGTGTTACTCGGGCTTACCTTTGACGGCATTTTCAAACTCGGTGATCTGGTTCCTACAGCCCGCAGCTGACGCCCAAATGGCCCTCGAAAGACATATCAGCACTGAACCCGGCAGCCACAGGCGCGGCAGCTCGGGGGTGGCGCCTGGCGGCGGTATACGTACAGGATCGACAGGCAGCCCTCCTGCTCCTGGAAGCTTAGCGCGAGGTCCTCTCCGGTCGGCTCCGTCCACACAATCAATGTGGCTACAGCGTGTGGCAGGGCACGAGGGCGCCATGCAAGACGAGTGGTCAGCCGCAGCGATGCCAGACAATAACGAAAAGGCAGGGGGGCACAAGCGCCGGCTGTGTCTGCTGGTTAGAGCTGGGTGCAGGTCCCAGCGCAATAGCGCTCGGCGCCGGGCCGTCAGCGGCGTGCACTAGGACCACTTACACTCTTGCTGCTGGTAAACCTCGCCCTTTTGAACAATGCAATCGAGTATTAGGCGGTTGAGCTCGCTCTCGGAGACGACGTTGAGGTGGAGCACGCCCTAATGAAGCGGAGGCCGGGGGAGCGCCATAGGCAGAGCACAGGGCCGGCTCGTGTTAGCGGGAGTATGCTGCCGAGGGGCTGCTAGGCCATGCCGCCACGCCATGCCGCCATGTCGCGGCGCCCACTAACCGCCACCGAGAGGCGACGGTCTGCCGAGGAGGGCGCACGAGCGGCGGGCCGCCGAGCCTGTTTGTACCTGGTAGTCTTCCAGCGTGCAGAAACCGGTGCCCTTGTCAGTCCACTTTGTTTCGTCTTCTAGTCGGTACACCGTCACCCTGACCTGCGACTCGGCCGGGGACATTGTCGGACGCCAACACGGGAGCTCGAAGCGCAATGGCCGGGCGACAGGCGACGTTGTGGCAGATTGTGGCCTGGGCGGCGGGCGCATGGGCCTGCAGGCTGCAAATGAGGGGGTCCCAGCGGAGTACCAAGCCCCCAGGGCGGATTGAGTGCGCAAGAGGAGCAAAAGAGAGAGAAAAATGAGGACAGGGCAGAGCTGTGGGAGCAGGGCAGCCGCTGTGCTCAGCCGCTCGTTCGCGGAGAGGGCAGGGGCGAGCGACCGCCTCATGGGCTGGCTGCGCGTTCAGGGTGACTGCGCGTTCAGGGCGACTGCGCGGCCCACGCCGGGTGGGCGTGCCTAGTGTTTCTGCTGGCCGCACCCTTATCGACCATCCCCCTTTCCTGCCATACCGGCGCCCGCCAGGCGGCCCATTGTCCGCCAGCACAAGTGCCACGCGAATGCACGCGTTGTGGCACCAACAGAGCCGCATCGCATGTGGCTCGGAGCCTTGTAGTCATGCCGGCCAAGTGCCGGCGCGCTTGTCTGCAGACTGAAGACAAAAGGCGAACATATGTGCTGGCTGCTCAGCTCCACTCTGGAGCCGCCATGCTGCGCGGGTGGATCAGCGCAAAGCCCACTGCAGCTTTTGGCCTCGACTCGGACCTATAGTCCTGAATCACACTGTGGATCACGGCGTCGATGCTGGACTCGAGGGCATTCTCGTCGGGCGCGTCCAGGATGTCAATGGTCTCGACCCCGCCTGCATTGCCGCTGCTCGTCGAGGACGCACCAAGCGACGCCGGGTATGCTCGGCTGGCATCGCTTGGCTGCTGCGTGCGGGGGCCGCCAAATGGTGGGAACGGCAGGAGCTCGCTGACCGTGGTCGCCTCATCGGCAGGTCCGCTGTCCAGGGATTCGCGAGGGCCCGATTGCTCCTTGCTCTCACTCACTGCGCTCTCTGGCTCCAAGTACAGTAGCTCTGTGTCGGAGGAGCTGGATACGTCGCCCGCAGTCCCTGGAGCCGAGCTAGAAAACGGCGGGAAGAGGCCAAACCACGGATCGGGGGAGCTTCTGCCTGCGCCGTCAGCCACGGCAATGCTGCTGGCGGATGCGACAATGCTGCTTCCTGACTCTGTGGAGCCACTGCCGATGCCCAGGCCCAGGGACTGCTCCGCAGAAGTAGACGAGGTGCTTGCAGCGGATATAGGTCCACTTGCGCTTGATGGCACTGCACTGGTGCCAGGCCGCACAGCCAGGCCGCCTGCTGACGACGAGAATCCCCAAGCAGAGCTGCTAGCCATGTTTGTACCGCCAGACAGCACCTCGTCTATGGAAGTGCCCTCGCCCTCGCTCGAGGAGGCGGATGTGCCCATGTTCTCCATGCCCATTGGGGGCGTTGTCAAGGCAGTCTGCGTCAGCCGTGACTCTGCTGCGGGCGTCTCGGGGATAGTGTCGATAAGTGGCGCGCTTGCCGACCTGGTGCCCGCCAGCATTGATGGTGTCAGGCTGCCGCCAGCTGATGTAGCGCCCTGGCTCGCAGGGTTGCTATCCTCTGGCACCAAGCCACCCAACACGGCCGTTGGAGCGGCCGACAACAGAGTGGCTGCAGAGTCCACGGCCGACTTGCTTGTTGCTAGCGCCGGCTCACTTTGCGACGCTGCCAGGTCGCTGTGTGGCGGCTCCATGGCTTGCGTGCCCTGGCTCTGGGCAGAGATCAGTATCGTCTGGTGCACTGCAGTGTCGCCCGGGAGGATGATGTCAATCTCGGTCACTGGCAGCGCTTGGCCGCCCTCGATGCTCACCGGATTCAGCTCGCCGGCCTGTGGTCGGCCATTGGGGCCCTTGGTCGACTTGACCTGCACTTCGAGGTAATAGCCGGGCCCGACCAGCGGTAGGGGCACATCCAGAGGCTCCATCGTGTCGGCCAGCTTCTCCAGCGCGTCGGCAACAATCTCCAACGCCATGTTGTACGGCGCCAGATCAAAGTCGAACAGCGGTACATATGATACCGGCCCGTGCTTTTCGCCATCGGCCGGCGCTGCGGTAGCGGACTCGGGCGCAGCAGAAGCGGCCAAGGGAGCTGCCTCAGCTGACACGAGTGCCGCGTCTGCCACGGCCGCCAACGAGTCGACTGCGTCGGGGGCGCGGCCAGCACTGTCGCGCTGGGCTAGCGCAGACGAAAGGAGCAAGAATGTGGACAGGACCTTCATGTTCAGCAGAAATAGTCGCAATGGAGGCCGGCCGTGCTGATGCGGGCTAGGATAAAGTCGGGCCGTTGTTCGAAGCAGGATGCCTGCTCTGGCGCGGGTGGGCTGTGCTGGTGCTTTTGTACCAGACGGCCCAAGCCCGCGGCGGGCGGCGGCGGCGGGCGGCAGCGGCGCGTTGGCGCTGTGGCCGAGGCGGTGGCAGAGTGCGCCCGCTGCTTCTCCGCAGCGGCGAGTGTGCGTGGTGCTGGTGGCCAGCGGCTATGCCGGCAATGTGTGTAATTGCCACAATATCGCGCTGGCTGCGGCGGCCAGTAGAGCGCTCCGCCATCGCGACGTCTGCCCGCCATGTGCTACTTCGATGTTTGCCCGGGCCGCAATACGCCATCACTGTTCTAATACGCAGGTGCATTGCAGCCCCGCCCACCAAAGGGACTGGCTCCCTTCAGGGCCTCAACAGGTGCGGCTGGCGGACGGCCGGCCGGCCGGCACGCCCCTCGTTGCTGCCAGCAGGCGACCGGCTCTACTCACCGTCCCTGCCTGGCACCGGCAACGGCGGCCGGGCCGCGCCCGGTGCTGGCCAGCTGCTAGGCCGCCAACGGGCCCCGCAGAAATGCCGCGTTACTGTTCGCGCGACACCACTTCGCCGCCTCAGCTTTATTGATACTTTCCGGCAACAGGGCTAGCAGGCCGGCGCGCAGAAAGCCAGCGGCGTCTGGCTGCGCGGGGACCGGCTACGTCCACAGCCGACCGATGGGCGCCGGGTCGGCCCGGTGCCGCTCGAGCGCCCTGTTCGTCAGGGCCAGGATCTGGCGGTGGATCTCGTCGGCGTCCTTGAGCGCGTCGACAATGGACCACGTCTTGTCCATCATGGAGAAGAACTTTGCGCGGACCTCGATCTGCATCTCCCGGCGTTCGTAGATCTCTTCGCCGAACCCCGCTCGCTTGGCAGCGTCGTCGGGGTGGATGTCGAGGAAGAACACGCGGTCGGGCATCGCCAGCCCGACGTCGGGCGCCTTGCACCACGTGAGATCCAGCCGCTTGGCCGTCGAGAACGCAGCGCCAGAGAACGCATAGCGGTCGACCACCAGCGTGGTCCCGCTCTCCAGATCCGCGCGCATCTGGTCCATAGCCTCCCAGCGGTTGGCCGAGAAGAGCAGGTGGATGGCCTGGTCGCTGAGCTGCGTCTTCTGCTGCAGATACCCGTCGATCATCGTGCCTATTGCCGTCGTGCGGTCCGGGAACTTCATCAGCTTGGCCTTGACGCCCGCGTCATTCAGCGTCTGCACCAGACGCGTGCTCTGCGTCGTCTTGCCGCTGCGGTCGCAGCCCTCAAACACGATGAGCAGGCCCCGCGCCATCCGGCCAGTCAGTCGGGCGCCAGACAGCAGCCTCAATTTTCAGCGAAAACAGCGCACAGGAGCTGGCGCTTGGGTATGTGCGCCTGGTAGCAGGCAGGGAGGCAGAGAGATGCAGTGGAGGCAGCTGGGCAGAGCTGAGCAAAGCTGGGAAGAGCTGGGCAGAGCCGGGCAGAGCCGGGCAGAGCTGGGCAGAGCTGGGCAGAGCTGCCTCGCCGAGCCGCGCTCGCTCGGCGTGGTCAGGTGGGCGCGCACTGCCTCGTCCTCGTCACTCTCTCTCCTCGGAAGCATTGTGCCTGTGTCGCCTGCCTGGACCGCCCTGCTTTGCTCCTTTCTCGGCCGCGCGAATTTGGCCCCTACCAGCATTCTGTCTGCCTCGTCGACGGCCCAGCAGCCCTGCTAGACTGGCTGTGCCGGGCCCAGCAGCCCATCCCGCTCCCTCCAGCCATTCGAAATGTCACTCGCGGTACGTAGAGCAATCGCACGCCCTGCCTCCCTTTCCCGGCGCCGTGGTCGTGGCCGCGGCCGCCAAGCTCGCTCGGCCAGTCGCTGATTTGGCCTTTGCGCCCTTGGGCAGCTGTAGAGTATATTCGGCTTTGGGCCAGCAGCAGACGTGAGCATTATCCTCAATGGCGAAGATGAGCGCCAGCAGGTGGAGTACCGCGCAGGCAAGGACAAGCGCGAGAAGGCACCGCTCTACTTTGACGGCGAGTCCGTGTCAGGAAAGGTACGCCAGAGCAGCAGAGCGGGGGCGGCAGCACATGTCGCCTCCTCGCAGCGCACCCTGCCAACAGACTATCCTGGTACTGATGCCTTCCGCTGCTGCTGCCTCGCTTCTGCATCCGGGGCCCGCACCGCGCACCTGCCACTAGGTTGTCCTGCGTGTGCACGAGGGGAAGCAGCTGGAGCACTACGGGATAAAGGTGCAGTTCATTGGGTGCATTGAGATGTTCTACGACCGCGGCAACCACTACGAGTTTGTGTCGCTGGTCCAGGAGCTGGCCGCGCCCGCAGAGCTGGCGAGCACCGCCGTGTACGGCTTTGAATTCAAAAACGTCGAGAAGCAGTATGAGAGCTACCATGGGATCAACGCAAAGCTGCGCTACTTTGTCCAGGCCACGGTGTCCAAGCGCGTCGGCGCAATCACGCAGACAAAGGACATTTGGGTGTACTCCTACCGCATTCCGACCGAGCTCAACAGCTCCATCCGCATGGAGGTTGGAATCGAAGACTGCCTGCACATCGAGTTCGAGTACAACAAGTCCAGGTACCATTTGAAGGATGTGATTGTCGGCAAAATATACTTTTTGCTGGTGCGGATCAAGATCAAGAACATGGAGCTGTCAATCATTCGCAGGGAGACCACGGGCGCCGCGCCGAACCAGTACAACGAGAGCGAGACGATCACCAAGTTTGAGATCATGGACGGTGCGCCGGTCCGCGGCGAGACCATCCCGATCCGCCTGTTCCTGGGCGGCTTCGATCTGACGCCAACATACAGGGACGTGAACAAGAAGTTTTCCACGCGCTACTACCTCAATCTGGTGCTGGTCGACGAGGAGAACCGGCGGTACTTTAAGCAGCAGGAGATCACTCTCTTTCGACGGAACGAGGGCGAGCACAGCGCGGACGCGAGCGACGGGCCAAGCGTCGAATAGCCCTGGACAAGTTGCACAGGCCGATCAGCTTAGCATCTCGCTCTTGCTTCGTCAAACTGCTTTCCTCCCTGCACCCTCGCTGCGCAGCAGACGCAGGCAGCGGCACGCCCGGCTAGCCAGAGCCGCTTAGAGGAGGCCGCCCGCGCGGCTGCGCAACTGCTTGACCCGGGCCGCCGCGCTCAGCGGCTTGCGGAGCTTGAAGACCAGCATGGCGCTGGTCAGCACGCCCAGCGCGTACCACGTAAGCAGGTACTGGAGGTGGCTGTTTCTGATGTCAATCTGCATGGACGTGCCGAGCGGGATCCCGTGCTTGATGTCGTGGATCCCCGCCGTCGCGGACTCGGGCTGGATTGCGTCCAGCAGCACCTCCTGCGAGCGCGCACGGTCAGCCATCAGCGGGAGTTCCAAGCTGAACCACTCGTTCGCCTGGGGGTCTGACGCTGGCGCAAATGTGTTCTTGCGCGGCGGACGACGCACAAAGGCGACGAGGGTGACCGGGCCCGGGTCCTGAGATGCGGGCCGTGTCTGCGGGTCGCGCATCGCGCGCTTGATCCACCCGCGGTTGACGAGCACCCGCGACCCGTCCTCGCGCACTAGCGGCGTCACAACGATAAAGCCGGGCTCGCCCTCGTACGACCGAGGTCCAATCAGCATCTCGCCTGCATGGTCAAACTCGCCGTGCACGATGACCCGTCTGTACTCGTTCCGGTCAATTTCTTCAGACGTCACGCGCAAAGGCAGCGCGACTGGGCGCCGGTGCATCCGGTCGTTAACCTCGTCGAGCAGGGCCAGCTTCCACTTGAGCCGATACACCTGCCATGTGCCCAGCCCAAACGCAACCAGCGGGATGACAAGCAGCCCGATTGTCTTCCACGAGAGCAGCTGGTTCTTCCACTCCGTATCGAGCACCGAGTCGTCCGCCCCGAGTCTGCGCGCGTAGGCCCGGCGCTGCGCAGGCGGCACCGCCGTTTGCCGTGGCATTGCCGTGGCCATGGGTCTCCGCTCGGCAAGTATCGTCGCATTTCTCTGCTGCTGCCTGTGTTGCAGCCGAAGGACGACACCGGGCCGGGCCAACGCGAGCCGACGGAGGGCTGATTGAAATGGCATGCCTCGGGAAAGCATGGCGCCTCGTGTCGCGCAGGACACAATCGCCGCGCAAAGTCGGCAGGCGCAGCGACAGAGACCGCGGGCGCAGCGACAGGGATTCACCAATGAGCAAGAGTGCGAATGCGCAACCAACGCATACAGTAGGCAGTATAGTGGAAATGGTGCAGTGGAGAAGAGATAAGGTCCAGGGGCGGGCTCAGTGATCGAGCCGGTAGTCCCTCTTTAGCACGGCGTTCATGGATTCGAGATCGATGGCGTTCTCGCGCAGCAGCTCGGCCTCCAGCTGGTGGAGGCGGTGGCCGACCAGCACCAGCGAGTGGAGCGGCTTGCCAAAGTCGTAGTCGGCCATCTGCTTGAGCGTTCCGGCGCGGATGAGCTGGTCGCCCGACCCAACACGCGCAACGCCGACCGCCAGCGTGTCCTCGGCGCACGCGCCCCCCTTGCGCCCGGCCTCGACCTCGAGCAGCTGCTGCGCGGCAAGGCTGACTGACATGTAGCGCGGCGGCTCAAATACCTGCCGGCCGCGCATCAGGTTCTCGATGGTCTGCTCGCGGACCTTGATGTCCAGCAGACACAGCGTGTGCAGGCCGAGGCCGGCGTTCTCCGCGATGCGCTCGTAGAAGCTGTCTGGCCGCCAGTTGTCGGTGAAGAACACGATCGAAACGGTCTGGCCAAAGTTATACAGCTGTAGCCCCGTCGCGCCAACCGCATTCATGATGCTCGCGTTGTGGATTGTCTGGACCGGGATGCCCCTCTCGCGCGCGCGGAGGACGAGATCGGTATGCGTGGTCGCGCCATACGGGTCGCCGACCACCAGAAACGACACATTGACCTTGTCGGCGTCCTTGAGGATCTCATCGCTCTCCGACTCCACTGTCTCGCGGTGCGCAACGACAACCTCCTTGCCGTAGAACTCTTCCAGCCGCTGCTTGTCGACCATCAGGACGCTCGTGTAGGCCTCCAGATACACGCGCTCCGACGACCGTACCGCGTCCAGTCCCTTCACGGTGATGTCGCGCTCGTCGGCGAGCCCGAGGCCGATTATAAACAGCATGGTGCCTTGGTGCGACGAGCCTCAGAGTACGTTTGTGCAAGGCGATCAGAGCGGAGAGAGCGGGCCGGCGTGCCATCGCGCGCCGTAGCCGCGCAGACGTGCCAGACTCCCCTCCGACACACGCACACAGTGAAAAATTTTTTACAGCAGTCGCACTGTCTCGTCGTGGCCGCTGCCGTCCAAGCGCCCCTTTCTCCTTCGCTGTTGCGTCGATGCTGCCGCACTCTCTGGCCTCCTGTCTGCTTGCACCGCGCACCGCTTCTGCTCGCCACCTCCTCGAGCCGCGCTCCGCCTCCGCCCGCCGTCCGTGCTGCAATTCTGGACCAGCGCCGCCGGAAATGGCCGACGAACACGCGCCCGCCGCGTACGCGGTGGAGGACTACCAGCAGATCACAGAGGGCCAGGCAACCATCCTGTTCCCCAAGAACAACGAGGTGTTCTACAACCCGGTACAGGAGTTTAACCGCGACATGTCCATCGCCGCAATAAAGACGTGGCGCGACGTCACGATGGAGGCGCGGATGGCGCGGTTTGCCCGGTCGGAGAGCCCGAAAAAGGTTGCGCCGCCCACGACGTTTACGATCCTCGAGGCGCTGGCGGCGTCCGGGCTGCGCTCGGTCCGGTACGCGAAGGAGATCGAGGGCATCGACCACATTGTCGCAAACGACCTGCTCGAGGACGCGGCCGAGTCCATCCGCCGCAACGCGCACTACAACGCCGTCAGCCCGCAGCTGCTGCGCGCGAACCGGGGTGACGCAATTACGTTTATGTACGCGCAGCGCGACCAGAAGCGCTTTGACGTTGTCGACCTGGACCCGTATGGCTCGGCTGCGCCGTTCATCGATGGCGCCATTCACGCGGCTGCCAGGGGCGGCCTGCTCTGCGTCACCTGCACAGACCTGGCCATTCTGGCCAGCAACAAGGACCCCGAGACGTGCTACGCAAAGTACAGCGGGAATCCGCTGCGGTCCGAGTTTTGCCACGAGCTTGCCCTGCGCCTGGTCATCCACAGTCTGCAGCAGGCAGCCAACCGCCAGCGACGGTACATTGAGCCGCTGCTGTCGTGCAGCATCGACTTTTACGTGCGCGTGTTTGTGCGCGTCCACGACTCGCCGCTGATGGTCAAGAGCGTCGCCAGCCAGTCCGGGCCCGTCTATCACTGCGGATACTGCGGATCGTACGCTGCGCAGCCGCTTGGCGCCATCGTCCAGGGCAGCGGCAGCAATCTCAAGTACCGCGTTGCGCGCGGCCCGCCTGTGGATCGCACATGCGCAAACTGCAACTCGGCCCTGGAGATCGGCGGCCCGTGCTGGCTGGGCCCGCTGCACAACCGGGACTTTGTCCAGCGCATGTACGACGGCGTCAGCAAGGCCGGCGCGTCCGTATACGGCACGCAGCCGCGCATGAAGGGCATGCTCAAGGTCATCCTCGAGGAGCTCGAAGATGCGCCCTTCCACTACACGATTTCCAAGCTCAGCGCCGCAGTCCGCACGACGTGCCCGCCGCTGGTCAAGGTCAACTCGGCGCTGCTCAATGCTGGCTTCCGCGTCTCGGGCTCGCACACGGCGCAGGGCTCGATCAAAACGGACGCCCCGCCCGCCGCTGTCTGGGACGTCATGCGCGCCCTGGTCCACGAAGCCGGCCGGTCGCCCAGGATCCAGCCCGGGTCTCCCGCGGAAAAGATCCTGGAAAAGGACATTGCGACCGCCGTCTCCTTTGCCACGCACAAGGATGCAACCCCCGAGTCGCGCCGCATCAGCCTGGTGCGCTACCAGGTCAACCCCGAGAAGTTCTGGGGCCCCAAGGCCCGCCACACCGAGGCGCCAAAGGAGAAACGCAAACAGCCACCGAACCACGGCCAGCACCCATCCGACGCCGACGCCGCCATAGCGCCCGACAGCGCAGATGCTGCCGACGCCGACATGGACACTGACGCCAAGAAGCCCAAGACGGACCGCGTGTGACCTCCTCCATAACCGGGCGTCTTAGTCGACTAGCTTTGTAGCGCGGCGCTGAAAACTTTTGTGGCTTGCGTGCCTGCCTGCGTGTGCTGGTCGCATCGTCCCCCCCTCACTCGTGCTTCATTTGACTGGCGGCGGACCATGGAGGTGGACATGCCTGTGGCCGCTGGTGCGAACGTGGCAATCGACGCCGCGGCAGCCGAGATCGGCGCCCTGTGCGACAGCGTGGAAAGCATCGCCGGCTCGGTCGTCGCGGCGCAGGCCGAAAAGCTGGTCATCAGCAGCGACAGCGAGCAGCGGCTAGTCAACAGGGTCACCAGCACCTTTGTGCGCCTGCGGCAACTGCACCGGCAGCTGAGCGAGGACAAGGCGGCGCTGGCAGCGTCGGTCGACGGGCTGAAACAGGGCACCGACAGCCTGGCGCTCCAGCTGGAGAACAAGCTGCGCGAGGTGGCATACATCCAGCGCGAGATCGAGTCGACCAACACGCTGGAGACGATCTACCAAGACATCGACCTGATTCCCAAAGAGGAGTTCCTTGCCGCTGCCCCAGACGAGTACAGGACGGATATCGACACGCCGCACAAGCTGATGCTTGCCCGCCTGCGCTACGAGATCAGGCAGCGCGACATTCTAGTGGAGGCCAGGGATCGCGCCCGGGCGCAGCGCGACGAGCTGCGGGAGGCCAAGCGCCGCCGTATCGAGCGGCTGGAGAAGGTTGACGGCCATTTGCAGAGCTACGTCAAATCGGCGTCGCTTCTGGGCAAGACCCTCAGTGTTGGTATTGGCGCTGGTGACGGCAGCGCGGCGGTCCCGCCGAGCGATGCACCCGGCGACGACGCCAAGGCCGCCGCGGGCGATGGCGACGAGGACCGCAAGGGCCCGGACACCCCGCGCCCGACCAGAGGCGACTCGTCGCGCGCGGGCACGCCACGGGTATAGGCAGCTCATCCGTTTTCCATTGCAACCTAGTGTATTCAATTGGTTCTGCCAACACCACCTCACGCCGCGGACGCGTATACTACAGCTTGATTTTGAGCCGCTCGGCGATGCGCTGTCGAGCGTTCTGAGGCCGGCTGCCGGTCACTGGCGCGGGCCTGGCTGCACGCTTTGACGGCGTGCGCTCGATGTGCGCCGACCGCCGCTTCTGTGGCCGCCTGTTACGCCCGCCGCTGTCGCTGTCGGACACGACAAAGCTGCCGTCATCCGAGGAGGACCCGCTGTCATCGCCGCCGCCGTCGTCGTCGCCCGTTTCGGCCTCCGCATCGCTGTCGCTGCGGCTGCTGGTGTCGCTGCCATCGCTGCTGTTGTCGCCGCCGCCGCCGTGGCTGTCGTCCGAGACCGGCGTGCCCGTGCCCAGCGCCGCCGCCAGCCCACTCGCGCCCACACGCGCAGCGCCTGGCTCAGGGCGCCCGCGTACCAGCCTCGTCAGCCCCGGCGGCGCCGCGCGCGCCGCTGCCTTTTTGCGGATTGCGGTGATCGACCGACCGGCCACGCCGGCCTCGCCTGCCGCGCGGGACCGACGGGGACGGGCGGCGAGGAGTAGCGATGCCTGCTGCGGCATGCCCGGGCGGACCCAGCGGTAGTGGCATCCTTCGCGGAGCTGCTGCTCGCGGTTGGTCCACTCGTTGGGCGTCATACGCGCGCCAAGCTCGGCGCCGACCAGCTCCAGCAAATCGCCAACGTGGCCCTTCAGCGCGTCCCGGTCGCCCAGCGCGCGAGCAGTTGCGGCCGCGTCGGGCCCCTCGCCAGTCAGGCCGGCCTCGAGGAAGGCAGCCAGCACAAAGGCGCCCTCCAGCTCATCCAGCGACCACGCGGCCTTTGCGCGATCGTTCAGACGCCGCCACTTGCGCGCCAGCAGCTCGGCCATGTAGCGGCACAGTTTGAGGAAGAACGGGAACCGGTACCGCGTTGGCACGCGCGTGCGCGCCTCGAGCTTGTACGCACCAATGTGCGTATTGAGCGACTGCATGACCAGGAAGTTGCCGCCGATCACCAGCGTGTCGACGGGCGTGAAGACAGCGTGGATCCACCCGGCTGGGATGAACAGCGTGTTCCCGGTGCGCACGCGAACCTTGAAGCACTGCTTGACGCTCTCCGCAAACAGGCTCACTGCCTGCTCGGGCGACTTGCTCCAACTCTCAAACTTGCGCATGTTGGACGAGGTCGGCGGCACGAGGTAAAACACCTTCTCGCCCGACAGCACATGGTAGTACACCCACGTCGCGCTAAAGTCCACATGGAAATCCGTGTACGCGTTCTGCACGCCCATCAGGCAGTACGTCTTCACACGCGGAAACCGGTTCGGCTTCCGCTTGGCCGCGGGCCAGTACTTTTCGACCAGATCCACGTCGTCAACCGCCTGCGGCCGCCGAACCTTGTCGTCCAGCGCCGTTCCCGATACCTCCAGGCTGATGACGTTGAGTATCCGCTGTCGCTGCGCCGCCCCAAAGTAGTCCGCCCAGTCACCCAGCGTCCACCCGCTCAGCTCCTCCTGGGTCAGCACGTCCATCACGCTGACCGCCATGTCCCGCCCAAGCATCTCGGCAATGTCTGCCACCGTAGTCGTCGGGGCAGGCATCACCATGCCAAGGCCCGCCGGCTCCTCGACGATGAACGGATCGTTGCTGTCCCGCCCTCGGATCCACGCGGCAGTCACCTCGCGCCCGTCGGCCAGGTGCTCAAACTCGTCCTCCATGAACTCGTGCGCATCCAGTCGCATCTTGTACTGGTTGAACGTGGCCGGTTGCCCCTCGTTGAGCTTTGTGTAGTCGACGCTGCTGTGCGGCCGCTGCGATCGCCGCGGCTCGGTCGCCCTGTACGAGCTCGGCCCGTGGCTCGCCATGCACCGCTTGCAGTGGAACTTGTCGATGCACTCGCACTCGGAGGCCGAGATCCCCACGCACACGCCGTGGTACCACTCTGCGCACACGTCGCACTGCAGCCATGTCTCGTACGCCGGCAGCTCGACCGGCGCGTCCTCGGGGCACAGCGGGCACTCCTGCGGGTCGTCGTCAGAGTCGCTGCTGGACATGTGCGTGGTCGATCGATGCAGGTGGCGCGAGACGAGCTGCCTGGTGGTGCATGTAGCGCAGCGGCTGAACTCTAGCAGCTGCTGTGACAAACTGAGGCGAGACTGGCAGACGGTTCAGGAAAGCCAGCACCGAGACCCGCCGCGCCGGCCATCCGCATTAATATTAATCGCCCTCGGATTGGCGCACCTGGTATGGGCAGGCGCTGTCCCAGTGGCGGGCTGGCCAGTGACCCGTGAGCTGGCAATTCGACGACAGGGGAAACGGCCCACGGGGATATCCCACGGGACGGCCCGCCAGGAAGGACTCCCCGCGGCCGGAAACGGGCCCAGTGGGGCCAACGGCGGACAATGCAGGCCTCCCATGATGGCTGCGGTTATCCCGATCGCGCAGCAGGCATCCCTGCCAGGAGAATCAGCAAGCCCCATGGCCCGGACATGTGGGGGGGGGGCACGGCCGCTTCGCCGGGAAGGCCGCCGACTGCCCGAATTCCTGCCAGCCCGGCTGTCCGGCTGTCCGGTTGTCCGGCTGTCTGACTGCCCGCACGCCGCCACATCGTTGATCGGGCGCGTTGGAGTGCGCCCGTGGAGCGCAAAGGCTGGCCTCGGCATCGCTGCAAAGGCCGACTGGGAGCAGCCCTCCTTTGGCAGCGCCCGCTCCCACCCCGCGGGAGCCGCAGTCATGGACACCACCAAGTCAGCCGGGCCGGCTCCCGGCGCCGCCGCGGCTGATGGCCGCCAATTCATGGCGGCTGCGGCTGACTTCCTTTCTAGCGCCTCCTAGCAGCCTGGCACGATTTTTTCTATTATTGCGTCGCCCCGAGGGCGCGAGCATGGTAGGTTGGGGCGGGGCCGAGTGACGTACGGGGCCGCCGGCCGATTGCTCCACCCGCCGCTCTGCGATGGCGCCAGATGGCCTGAACATGGAGGAGGCGCGACACTTAAAGCCAACAGCACCCTCTGCCTCGCCGATGCACACCCCTCTTGGCTGGACCCTTTCGCCAGCCTCCTCATCACACTCCCGCTCATCATTTACTTTTATTTCACCTGCCTCCGCGCCCCGTGGGCACGCTGTAGGCGCCCTACACAAAGGACGTATTGGACTCGATCTGGCACTTGGACTCTGCAAACCGCTGCTGCCTCAAATCCTACCGCGACAGCGCCTACGCCTACGCCAGCACCCATCGCCCATGTCCAACGACGATCAGGCCATAGTCAGCCGCATGTCCCCCGTCGAGCAACGCGGTGCCGCAAACAGCCCAACCCAGAGGCTCGACTACGGCCTCGGCGGCTTTGCCATCAAGCAGCTGGCCGGCCGCGGCACGTATGGCCGCGTATTCATGGCCGAGCACAAGGCCACCAACCGGGATTTCGCACTAAAGTTTGTCGACTACAAGCAAGGCGGCGACAAACACTCGCGGCGGCACAACCGGCGCGTCGAGCGGGAGGTCAAACTCCTGCACTTGCTCCACCACCCTCACATTGTTCGTATATATGATGTGATGCATTCGTCGGAGCGAGTTGTGATGGTCCAGGAGTACCTGGGCAGCAATAGTCTATTCGACTACATCCAGCATCACGGCTACTTGAGGGAGGTCGAGGCCTGCAGAATATTTCGCCAACTGGTCAGCGCCGTCGACTACCTGCACAGAAATTGCATTGTGCACCGCGACCTGAAGCCTAGCAACATCATGATGGACCACACCAACCAGGTCCGTCTGATCGACTTTGGCTTTGCAAACATATTCGAATGGGACAAACAACTGAGCACGTTCTGTGGCTCGCCAAGCTATGCATCGCCCGAAATTGTCTGCGGCATACGGTACACGGGCCCTGAGGTCGATATCTGGAGCATGGGCGTGATACTGTACTGCATGCTCTGCGGGCGCTTGCCCTTTGAAGGGGCCACTCAGAATGATATATTCGCAAAGGTCGCCAGCGGCCGGTTCACTATGCCGTGCCATGTGTCCAAGGAGGCACAGGGCTTGCTACAGCGCATGCTCACCGTCGACCCCCGGAAACGAATTTCCATGAGGGGCATCGTCGACCACCCATGGGCAAACAGGTTTGACGATAGGCCCATCGACAACTACCTCCCCCTCAGATCGGCAGTGGTGCTGCAACCATGCCAGCAGTCGCTGCAAAAGATGCCTGTCTACGGTCTCGACATCACCAGCACCGCTGCCGCGCTGTCAACCAGCAATATGGCCATGACACCAGTCGTGTGTATCTACCATCTCATCGACGAGGCGCGGCGGCGGAGAGAGTCTCGGCAAGCGCGGAACATCCAAGCTAACATGGTCACCAGCTCGACGAGCGTGTACTCCGCCGACCAACAACAGTAGAAGCTGTGCAAAATTCTTGTGTTTGCTCAGAATTAATAAGACAAGATAAAGGACCTGGCTCGCCATCCGCGAGAGAGAGAAATTGCCTTGATTAACCCCTGAGCGGGGGACAATTGCGAACTGAGGGTTGGATAAGAAGACACTACAAGGAGTCGACCACGCAACGATAGTCGAGGGCAGCCGTACGACTGCACCCAACTTGCTGGTTATTACACGATGGCCTGTATTGGAAACTTTGGCGGTAGCGCGGCGAAGAGATGCACGGAATGGCATTGTGCGCGTGTAAGTGGAAAGGGAGCTGGATAGAACCGGTGGTGGAAGTGGAGGTGGGTGAGGAGGTGAGGTGAGAGGGGTGGATGGGCGGGCGCGCAGGCATTCTTCTTATATACCATCGACGGCGGACACCGCCGGCCAGTATTCAGTGA
>JANBOI010000025.1:0-30408 GCA_027595825.1 Coemansia biformis
CTGGCTGCGCTCCGGAACAGCTCCCGTGTCTGTATCAGCCGCCGCCGCACCGCAATTTCCGTGCTCTTCCAGTTCCGGCACCCGCAGATGATCGCGTGTGATCTGCAGAACGCTCCCAGCGCAAGGCGCAGCAGCACGGCTCTCGCATCCTCGCTGTTATCTGGACACTGGGCGATCTCGGCCAGCAGTCGGCCGATGGCCTCCCACACTGATGCATCCTGGCGGCGCTGCTCCAGGTACTCCACGTACTGGCCCAGGGCCTCTTCGGGGCGATCGAGCGCAGCCAGCACCTCGGCCAGGAACGAGTTGTACCCTGGGTTGCGCCCGCCGCACTGCAGGTACCAATCGTAGAAAAACTGGATGCTGTCCCGGTCGCCAACGTGCATCGCGGATCGTGCACCGATCTCCATGACCTCGCGGATGTTTGCAATGCGTCTGACTCCGCGCGTGTCTGAGGTGTACGCGCACACCGCCTGCTTGCACAGATCGGCTGCCTGTTCGTGTGCGCGCCTAAAGTAGAGTCGCTGCGCCGTGAATGTGATCTCGTCCAGGCCCAAGTGCCGTGCGAGCCACTCGGTCACGTCGAGCGATCCGATCCTGTCGAACCACGCGTCCTCGTCGATTCTTGGCGCATACTTGATCTGGCTCACATCAACCCTCCGTGTGCGGTCCCGCGTCGCCCCAAAGAGGCCGTCGTCGCCGTCGCTGTCCGAGGCCGCTGCGAACTGGAAAAACCCATGCGCATCTTCAACGCCGTCCGAATCGGCCATGCTGCCCCGCAATGCTGAAAGAAGGCGAGGACGAAGGATGGCAACGAGACGCTACGCCAACCAGCCCAGCCGGCAGGGGGCTTTGTCTGTTTCCTCTTGCAAGTAAAGACGGCGGCTCGGCGCGAGGGAGCCGAGCCGCGAGCCGCGCAACTGCTGGCCATTACGTGTCCGGCTGACGCAGGCACGGCCTGAGGCCAACAGTCGCCCTGCTCGACAAATGCAGGATGCACGGCGTTTGTCTCCGGCTCGCTTTGCATTTTGGCGGTCGCTTTACGTTTGCCTAGCTGTGCAGTCCACTGCTTGTTTGTGCGCGCCATGGAGGTCGACAACAGCGTGAGCGCCTATCTGCAGGCGCAGCAGCGCCAGGCGCCAGCCGCGCTTGCTCTGTATTTCACGGAATTCGAGGACCTGTACGAGAGGAAGTAAGTGCTGGGGGCGGGGGGCGAGCCGCCCCTTTCCGACCCTCATTGAATCGGGAGGTCTCGCGGCGACGCAGCGCAGACAAGAGAGGGGCGAGCGTCGGCTAAGCTGCGCGAGAAGCGGAGCATCTGTGATGGCTCTCTGCGCCTGTAGGGTCTGGCACCAGCTCACAAAGGTGGTCGAGTCGTTTATCAACATCCCGGAGGCGGCGCCGTATCGCATTGGCGTGTACAATGAGTTTGTGCGGGACTGGCAAAAGCATATGAACAAGGTGAAGCTGGTGCTGTTTGCGCTTGCTGCGGCGCGGCAGCTAGACAGCATCCCCGAGGCGGCAGCGTTCATGGAGAAGACTGCAGAGGAGGTCGACAAGCCGGACTCGCAGGAGGCATTTGCGCTGGCGTCGCTGGAGAGCGCGCACTTCAAGCTGCTGCTGAACGATCTCGAGTCGACGCGCGAGACGCTGGAGAAGTGCCAGGGCAAGATCGAGTCGTTTGCGCATGTGGATCCGGTCATATATGCGAGCTTTTACCGCGTGTGCGCAGACTACTACAAGGCCAAGGCTGCGTACGGGCAGTACTACAAGAACGCGCTGCTGCTGCTGGCCTGCATCGATATCCAGGAGCTGGGCACCGCGGACAGGATGCAGCGCGCCTACGACCTGTCGATTGCGGCGCTGCTCAGCGACACGATCTACAACTTTGGCGATCTGCTGTCGCACCCGATCATGGATGCGCTGAAGGGGACCGAGAACGAGTGGATGCTGGCGCTACTGCAGGCGTTCAACTCTGGCAACATTGGCCAGTTTGAAGGCCTGGCGGGCAATCTGCAGACGCAGCCGATGCTGAGACAGAGCGCTCCGTTCCTGCAGCAAAAGATCCGGCTCATGGCGCTCATCGAGTCCATGTTCCGGCGTCAGGGGACAGGCGCACGGGCGGTGTCCTTTGCCGCGGTGTCGGCCGAGACGAGGCTGCCCGCGGGCGAAATCGAGCACCTGGTCATGAAGGCGCTGTCGCTGGGCCTTATCCGCGGTAGCATCGACCAGGTCGACCAGCAAATCACGGTGCAGTGGGTCCAGCCGCGCTACCTGGGCAAGGAGCAGATCCAGAACCTGGTCGACCGCCTCGCGCAGTGGGAGACCCGCGTCAAGGAGACCGCTCAGCGGATGAGCAGCACGGCGCCCGAGCTGTTTGCGTAGGCCACTTCTCCTCACCACCCACATGCTTGCTTTCTTTCTGTGGTTCTGCAGCTACATGATGGTTCTACTTGCACGACGCCGGGAGGGCGCGGCTGGCGGCGCTAGCTGCCGCCCCCAAAGTACCTTTGCCGTGCGTCCTGCCACAGTTGGCTGGCCCGGTCGGTCAGGCTGCCAAAGTCGTCGATCGCCGGGCGCACGACCAGGTTGAAGACAGGCATGTCGTTCTCGGGAACGCCCTCGTAGTAGTCGATCACGTAGCGGACCTGCTTTCCGCAGCGGTCGACATACCAGTCATGGCGGTCGAAGGGCCGTACGCCGTGGAACCAGCTGGATATCCGGGCCATCGGGCTCAGGTCCCGGGGCCGTCCCTGCAGGCGGACGAGCCGGGGCATCCGGCACTCGTCCGCATGTCGCGCCTCCCACTTGAGCACCTCGTTCCACGCGCCCTCGTTCAGAAAGTTGTGGATGTCGACCATGGTGTCAATGTACTCCTCGGGCGCAGCCATATCCTTGCGCGCGAGCGCGTTGTAGAACTGCTGCGGCGACGGGTACTCCCACGTCGGCGAGCCAGTGCGGGTGTCTGCGCGCGGTATCGACGACACCTCCCGATCCGTTGACAGCGCCGTCGCTTGGCCCTCGTGCATGCTCTGCGCCAGCTCGGGCATCATGTTGAGCGGGTTCAGCGGCGCCTGGCCGCTCGTTGCGTGGTCTACCGGGCAGTTGGATCTGTCTGGCGCCTGGTCGGAGCGCCTGCCGAACAGGGACTGTGCAAAGCCGGGCGCTGTGTGTGTGTGACCGACCGGGCACTCTGTCGCGTGCGGGGCCTCGGCCGGCTGCTGCTTGCCGCCCGACGAATGGTCTACCGGGCAGCTCCCCCGGCCGCTGGCTCCCGGGGCACTATCGGGCATTGCTGTGTAGCTGGACGTGCAGGGTGCTTGAAGCGAGCGATCGGCAGTCGCCGTCAAAGCAGGAACGTCGAGATAGGGCAACTTTGGCCGCGGACGGAACCAAAGTGTGTGCTTACGGCGACGTCCAGTGGGCTGGGTGGGGGAGGACCAGCTGCTGATGGACAGCAGATCACGGCCAGCGGCGTCCCAGAAGAATTTGCGTGATCAGTATTCGGCGCTGGAGGAGGAGCCAGCGCGTCGCCTGCTCTGTGCCTCTCTCCTCTGCATCGCCTCGCTGACAATCTGCACCCGCCGCTATCTGCCCACTGCCACGCGCATGCGCCGTGTGCTGCAACGCCTGTGGACCCGATCGGCTCTGGTTACCGCTCCAACCCGCTGCACGCGTCTCCTGCAGGCCATGGCAGCGTCCGACAATGTCGCTGACGGCGAGGGCAAGTCCGCCAAGCGGTTCAAGGGCGAGCGCGACGCGTCTGTCGAAGACGCAGCGGCCAGCCCGGCCCAGCAGCCCAAGTTCTTGCTGGAGGCGGACGTCGGCATCACGCAGTTTGTTACTCCCGGCTGGGATGGGTTCGACGCGATCATCAAGCACCGGTTCTCTGACTTTTTCGTCAACGAGATCGACACGCAGGGGAGCGTGGTGCACCTGACGTCGTACACCGATGTCGACGATCCCGAGCCGCCAAAGACCGCGGAGGAGAGGGAGGTCGAGGAGCTCGACGTGCCGCAGGATGCCGACGAGGCATTCCACCAGGGATTCGTGCGCCTGGAGGGCATCCTGGGGGCCGAGGACGCGAGGCGGCTTCGGGAGCACCTGGAGGTGACGGATGAGCAGACGCTCGAGCAGCGGACGCTGGTGCTGGACCGCGATCTCGACAAGGACGAGCGCAAGGGCGTGTACAAGATAACAAACAACTTTTTGCCGACGCAGGTGACATGCGAAACGGTCGGCGGCAAGCTAAAGTTCATCCGGCGCGCGCGCGGCGACACCAACCCCGGTGACAAGCGGGACCAGCAGCGCCGCGGCTGGCGCGGCCCGCAGTGGCGGCACGCCGGCGACCACTGCTACTTTGTTATGCAAAAGGAAAACCACGACTCGATGGAGGTGCTGCAGCAGATCGCGCGCAACCTCAAGATCGGCCCCCGCTCGCTCGGGATGGCGGGGACCAAGGACAAGCGGGGGATTACGGTGCAGCGGTGCTCCGCGTTCCGCATTGACCACACCCGGCTGATCTGGGCCTCGAAGAAGCTCAAGGGCGCGCGGCTGGGCAACTACAGCTACGGCGCCAGCGAGCTGAAGCTGGGTGACCTGGGCGGGAATCAGTTCCAGATCATCCTGCGCCATGTCCAGGGCGCCAACGCCGAGTCACTGGGGCCGGTCCTGGAAGGGATCCGCACCACCGGGTTTATCAACTACTACGGGATGCAGCGGTTCGGGACCCAGAGCATCTCGTCGCATGCGGTCGGGATTGCGGTCCTGAAGGCCGACTGGAACGAGGCGGTGGACCTCATCCTGCGGCCGCGCCAGGGAGACGGCAAGGAGATCGACCGCGCGCGCAAGGTGTGGAGCGAGTCGCGCGACGCAAAGGCGGCCCTGGACCTGCTGCCGCCAAAGGGTGCGCTTGCCGAGTACAACGTGCTGCTGCAGTTTGTCAAGAGCGGGTCGACCACAAACGACGCTGCCGCCTTTGCCGCAGTGCCGCGGAACCTGCGCCTGATGTATGTCCACGCGTACCAGTCGTACATCTGGAACGCCGCCGTCAGCGAGCGCATTCGCCTGTTTGGGGTCACTGGGCCGGTGCCCGGCGACCTGGTCGTGCCCGCAGACACACTTTCGGCAGCCACGCGCGGGCCGGGCGTGGCTGCCAGCGACGAGGCGGGCGGGGCGCCGACATGTGTCAAGCCCACCCTGGTCACGGCCGACAACGCCAGCGAGTACACCATCTACGACGTGGTGCTGCCGCTGCCCGGGTGGAGCGTCGAGTATCCCGAGAACGAGGTCAAGGCGATATACCTGGACCTCATGAAGAAGGACGGCCTGTCGCCGTTTGGGCTAGACAAGCACCCGCTCAAGGAATACAGGCTGGCCGGCGCGTACCGCCACCTGGTCATCAAGCCGCGCGACTTTTCGTACGAGTGGATGCGGTACAACGACGACATGCAGCCGCTGGCCCGGTCGGACTCTGACGCGATCGAGGGCAAGCACATCCCCGAGTCGATCGACTTTGGCGAGCACGTCGCGCTGAAGCTCCGGTTCGACCTGCCGTCGAGCGCGTATGCGACCATGCTGCTCCGGGAGCTGATGCGCCAAGAGACTGCGGCCGGTCACCAGACAAAGCTCAGCTCCAAGACCGGGTACGCCGCTGGCAGCGCGGCAGCATAGCGACCTGTCCCCGCCAACGAGGGGCGCCGTTGCCTTCCCCCCGCATAAGTCTACAGCGTCTCCCGGCGCCGCCCCACGCCACGCGCCGTGCGCGCTTCTCACCTCTGCTTTTCTTGAGACGGTGCGACGGCGAGCACCTTTGCTACAGCTATTTGTCCCTGCATTGGCATTCGCGTGTTACATTGCGGCGCATGTAGAGCAAATCCCCCTGCAATAGCACCCCCCGCGCCCACCATCAGCACCTTGGAATCCCCGTCGCAGCGTCCGTCCCGCGTAGGCGGGCCACCATATCGATGCGGACCATCGCCAGCGCCATCCGGCCGCGCAAGCGACGGCTGACTGGCGAGAGCAGCACGGGCCTAGGGAAGCAGCGCTCAGCGCCGATACCGCTGCCCACGTCCGGGAGGCCCCTGGTGGTGGAGGATGCGCCGGCGCACGTGGAGCGGGGCCCAGCGAGCGGCTCTCACACCGACCACATGGCGCAGGGCAGCCGCGGGGCAGAGCGCAGGAAGCCCGGGCCGAGCATTGAAAGCCCCCCAGAGACACCTGGCCCCTGGAGCAGCGACGATGACGACGTGGCTGTGGCTAAGCACGGCGTGCCGCGCGAGCGCTGCCTCGACGATGAGGAGCTGGATGGGCCGACGGTTGTCTCCACGACTGACGAGCCGGCCGCGAGTCCGGCAGCAGCAGCAGCAGCGGCGGCGGCAGCTGGCTACGGGCGAGGTAGAATAATGTCATACGTCCACCGGCTGCCGCTGCACGTCTTCGGGGTCGGGCGATCAAGCGACCGGACAGGGCCTGTGGAGACGGGCGCGTCCAGCGAGGCGCGCGGGGCGTGGGATAGCACGGAGCGTAGGCGGCGAAGGGAGAGCAAGCGGCCCATGGCAGGCGTAGTGGCCGAGTCAGCGGGCGGGTCCAGCATATTCGGCAGCGAGCAGGATCTGCTGAAGCGGGTGTCGTCTGTGCCGGGCAACCTGCTCCTGTTCCGCGCGCATCTGACCGAGCCGCTCATGCACCCAGAGTTCCGCGCGCCGCCACGATACACGCGCTGCCAGTCGGTCCAGCTGCCGGCAAACGAGCCCGACGACACGCCCATCTACGGCTACGCGCTGCTGACGCTGACATCGGTGCTGTTCATCTCGTCCATGTACTCGCTCGTGGTCTCCAAGTTCATGCCGTACACGGGCATTGCCTTTCTCGACACGGTCAAGGACGACCGCTACTTCTGCCTGCTCATGCCCATCACAGGGCTCTCGTTCGGGTTCGCCGTCTTCTGGAACTGGCTCGGAATGAAGTTCTTCCGACACAACTGAGGCGCTGGCGGCCCAGGCAGTACCGATCACGGGCGATTAAATCGCATGCATGTTTCGCTGTCGCCCGTATCGCTGGACGCTTGCCCCTCCAGCCGCACCGCCTCTGTTCCCGCCTTGTCTCTCCAGGCTGTGTTAATCGCCTCGCTGAATCTGCCGCTAATAGAACTACACTGGCCCTTCGGTAGCGCCCCGCAGCGCCTTGTACAGTCATTGAGCCATGAGGCAGTCGGCGGCATTGGCGGCATTGGCGCAGACCACTGCAGCCACCGCCTGGGCCCGGTGCTTTGTCACTCACGCGGGCACCAGCAAGGGCGCGCAGCTTGCGGGCGCAAAGGGCGGTCCGGCGCGTGAGCCGAGGCGGCCTCGGACTGGGAGGGAGATATTCGATAAACTGGAGCAAAGCATTCGGTGCCGGTCCGTGGTCGGGACTTGGAGGCACTACCAGATGCTGGTGGCAGCAAGCAAACACGAGAGGCCGCGGCGACAGCAGCGGAAGAGCGACAATGGCAATGGCACAGGCCTTCTGGAAAAGGCATTCCTGGGAGCCGTGGCGTCGCAGCAGAGCGCCGACTCGGCAAGCACATATGTGCGACAGGCGCACCAGCGGATCCTGGAGATGCTCGATGTGCGGCTTCTTGGCCAGTACTCGCATGTGCAGATCGGGCAACTTGCCAAGGGGGCAAGCCTGTTTCTCCGCGAGGCGGCGGCTGATGGGCATGTTCTGTCGTCAAAGCAGCTGGTGCGGCTGTTTGACTTTTTTGCGGCGGCCAAGAACAGCGAGGCCGCCGACAGCGTATGGCAGTACGCAACGCTCACCGGGATTCCGCTCGACATCACTTGCTACAACGCGTATCTGAACGCGCTAATATTCACGGACCAGAACGCGCGTGCGCTCGACATTGCAAAGGAGATCAAGGCGCGCGGGCTCCAGCCCACCGCATATACGCATGCGTGTCTGATCCACCTGTACGGCAGGTCGGGCGATCTGGAGGCGGCAAGGCGGCAGTTTGGGTCGGCGTGTCGGTCGTCGCAGGTGCCGCCGGGGATCGGCGTAGAGGCGCGGCAGGACGCCGCCAGGCCAAGCCAGCCGTATTGGTACGATGCTGTCGACGACATGCGGCTCTGCGGAACCAACGTTTACATTTGCAACGCGATGCTGGAGATCTACGGGGCCAACGGGATGGTCGACAACATGAGGCTGCTGTTTCTGCAGCTCCTGGGGCTGGAGGGATACGCTGGCGACATTGACAACGTTGGCCAGGAGGCGGTCCGGGAGGCAGTAAAGGCCCGAGGCCTCCGGCCGGTCGCCAGAACGTTCCACGTGATGATCAAGTGGCACGCGGCGTACTGGGACATGGAATCCGCGGTCAAGTACGTGCGCCTGATGAGCCGGTGCGGCGTGCCGCCGGCGCCCAAGACGCTAAAGCTGCTGGTGACCAAGGCGACGGTGAAACGGGACGTTGCCGAGTGCGCCAGGATCGCCCTGCTCATGGGCTCCGAGTACGGCGTCGAGGTGCCGCGAACGATCGTCCAGATGATCGAGGCCGCAGCCCAGAAGCAGGCAGAGATGGACGAGATGATTCGGCAGGCTGAGCAGCAGCACGTCTCGATATTCTCAGGCCTGTCCAGGCCGGCTGGCGGCGACGCTCCCCCCAGCGCAGACACATAGCGCCCACCAGTGCCCATCAGTGCCGGTGGAACTAGGGACTGATCCGCTTGGCAGCCACGCGGCCCCCCGCCCCGCCCTGCCCGCAGTGGCTTGTGAGGGATTGGGGTCCGAGCAGAGCAGGGAGCGGCGCGAGCGAGAAGCCACCCAGCCGGTGCCTGCCTTGGCTGGCTAAGGACGCGCTGGATGTCATACTGTTTTCTTGTTGCGCAACGACGCACTCTGCGAATTCAAACTCTGGAAAGTCTCGAACAACATGCTGCCGTGGTTGGCGCTGCTGGCCGTGCTGCTACTTGTGCTCTATGCAAACCAACAGGTGCTGCCGGTGCAAAAGGCGTCGTGGATGCCGCGGTTCGGGGAGCCGGGGCCGCCCACGGCGCGCGAGCTGCCGCAGCGCCATCCGCTTCCGCGGAACCTGACAGTGCACATACTGCCGCACAGCCACTCGGATATTGGGTGGAACCTGAGCTTCGAGGGGTACTACCGGGCATCTGTGCACGAGGTTATGCGGCGGGTTGTTGTGGAGCTGTGGGCAGACCGGCAGCGGCGGTTTACGTGGGGCGATCTGGCGTTTCTTGACCTGTGGATGGGCGAGGAAGGGGATGTGCCAAACGGGCGGCTGGCTGGGAGCAGCGCGGAGCTGACGTGGCGGCAGGTAGTAAAGGAGCTGGTGAGCCGCGGGCAGTGGGAGATCGTGGGTGGAACGTACGTGAATCCCGACGAGGGGATGACATCGTGGTGGGCGCACAACATGATCGTCGATGTCGGGCACCGGGTGCTGGCGCGGGAGTTCAATATGACGACGTCGGTCGGGTGGCAGATTGACAGCTTTGGCCACACCAACACTCTCGCCCACGTGCTCAGCAACGCGGGCTACCAGACGCTGATGATGAGCCGCATGAGCTATCGCGACAAGTACGACTTTGCGTCGCACTCGGATCTCCAGTTCCTCTGGCTGTCCGGCGAGCACCACGCTGCGGCCGCCGGCGTGGATGCGAATAGGGTCACCGCAGGCCGCCCGCTGCTGGTGCACTTTTTGACCGACCACTATGCGTACCCCAGCAAGCGCTTTGACTTTGACAAAGCCACCGAGTGCGACACTGGCGCGCTACTGAATGAGCTGCTGCTGGTCGCCCGGCGCCATGTGCGCCAGTACCCGGCGCACGGCCATGTGCTGATCATGATGGGCGACGACTTTCGCTACGTCAAAGCCGCGCACGCCTTTTCGTGCCTCGACAGCCTGATGGCGGCAAGCCGTGGCCACAAGCAGTGGGCGGACGTGACGCTGCGATACTCCACCGTATCGGACTACTTTGGCGCGGTCCGGCCGTATATGGAGCAGATCGACGGGCGGGTGGCCCTGGCCCACGCCAGCGACCAACAAAGACAGGAACCGAGCGTGAACCGGGAGCTGCGGCTGCACAGCGGCGACTTTTATCCGTATCAGGACAAGCCGTACGAGCAGTACTGGAGCGGGATCCTGGCGTCGCGCCCGTACCTAAAGTGGCTGATCCGCAACACTGAGCAGATAGTACAGCACGTCGAAGCACTGGTCGCCATGCTGCAAATACGGGAAAACGCAAGAGGCGGTGGCACGGATGTCGGTGCTGTCTGGGCGGTCTTGGAGGAGCATCTGGAGTATTGCCGCAAGCAGGTGGCGATCAGCTACCACCACGACGCAATCACTGGCACATGCACCGACCAGGCGTTCGGCGACTACGCTCGGCGGCTGCGGTCTGCGGCCAGGGTTGCGCTGAGCACCGGACAGGTGGCGCTGCGGCGGGCGGCTGGAGGGTCTGTACAGGCGGGAGCCGAGGCGGTGGACCAGCAGCTGGCGACAGTGCGCACAACGGCGGCGGGCGCGGCTCTGGGGTACAACACGGCAACTCGGGACGCGGTGGAACCCGAGCGTGACGCACTGGAGGTGCCGGCGGCACTGTGCGGGCCGACGCAGTGCGATGGCGCGACCATCGTGGTGACGAATGCGAATCTGCTGGTGCCGCAAGACCAGGTGGTGCGTATGCGGGTTCACGCAGCGGACGCGGCGCTCGTGGATTTGGCCACAGGCAAGGCTGTGCCTGACGTGCAGGTACAGGCGGCAGCCGCGGACGGCATGGTGGTGGTCGAGTTTCTGGCCCGCGGCTTGCCAGGGTTTGGGCTGCGCAGCTTTGCGCTGGGGAACGGCACGCGGTTCCCTGGCCAGGTGCGGCTGGGCGAGCTGCTGGCAGCACACAAGCACGCGGAAGAGCAGGCTCCAGCAAAGCTCACGACTGCAACGCTGTACAAGGGCGGCGTACACGTGCGGCTGACGGCCATGGACAACGGAGCAGTGCGGATCGAGTCGGGGAAGCGGAGGGTGGTGCACCAGCTCCGACAGTACTTTGCAAACCCGTTTGTGCAGGCGTCCGGGGCATATGTGATGCACTCGTTCATGCTCATGTACGGACCCGTGTTCTGGCTCTTTGGCGCGGCGCTGTGCAGCGGGCTGGCGGCGGGCTGGGCGGTGCATGTGTGGGCCGGCGGGCGCGGGGGCATGCTCCGCGTGGTGCGCCTGCCTCGGGTCAGCATCGGGCGGGGCCTTGTTGGCCGTGGCGGCGCGGCGCCAGTGGCTGCGGCGACGGCGGCGGGCGGGTGCGTGGTGGGCGTGGCGTTCGTGTACTATGCGGCGCAGGTGGCCAGCGTGGACCGGCTCAACGACTGGACACGCGGGCAGGGCCTCGCGACGCTGGTGCCGCCAGTGTTTGCGTGTGCATACGTGGCGAGTGGGGCCTTCCGATGGCGGCTGAGCAGCAGCGCGCTCCTGGCGCACGGCGTCGCGGCCGGCGTGGCGCTGGCGCTGCTGCTGGGGCGCACATGGCAGTCGCGGCCGGTGGCGACGGCGCCGCTGTTTTTCGGGGTAGAGCACGGTGCAGTGTGTGACCGCGTGCGGGCGCACGTGGCGGTCGGGATCGAGGTGGAGTTCATGCTGTGTGCAGACGCACCAGACCAGCTGCAGGTGGTGTCGCGGATCCAGGCGCCGGCGGACCGCGAGATCGTGGGGCGGTTCTCCGAGGCGGGCGAGACGGCGCGCGAGCTGGCGATATTTGACGGTGTGAGTGTGCGGCGGCGAAGCGCTGGGCGGTGGACGCCCATCCCGGGCACGTTCTACCCGGCGCCGTCGCACGTGGCGCTAGGCAGGCTTGTGGTCCACGCGCGGCAGACCATGGGCGCCTCGTGCATCGCGGCAGGCACACTGGAGCTGATGATGCACCGCAGCATGACAGCGAACGATTTCCGCGGGCTGCTGCAGCCGCTGACAGACAACACGCCGGCGGTGGTTGCGCACATCGTCGATCTGCAGCAGTCCAGCGCGGGAGCCGGATCGCTGCACCTGTCGGCGAACGAGCGTATCAACGCGCCGCCGCTGGCGTTCGTGTTGCCGACGGAGCACACACTGCCGGCCATGCATACGGGCGCCGCGCAGGCGGGGGTGGGCATGAGGCTTGTCGGCATCCGTGCGCACCGTGCAGGAGCCGAGCAGCTACAGGTTGAGGCGCGCATCGTCGCGCATGAGCCGGTCGACGTGCCGGCCGGCGGCATCCTGCGCGGCGCTGGCAGCACAGTCGAGGCGCAGGGCGATTGGTCGCTGTGCGAGCTGAGCGCAGGCGCGCGGACGTTTGCTGCTGTCGATCGCGTTCGCCTGGCGCGCGGACAGCAGAAGCTACTGTGGATGAGCTTCCCGGCGGGCAACAGCACGGCCTGAGCATGGGCGCCGATTGGCCCCTCAACAGGGACCGACCGGCTTTTCGTTGGGACCGCGGTCTCGCTGTCGGGGGAGGGAGGAGGAGCGGAGTCTGGATCCTGGGCACGGCCGCCGATCTGCGCGACACGAGGCCGAGCGAGAGGACGCGATGCGGTCACGCAGCACCCTTTGTGGACCCGGCGCCGGCGGCGCCACTGCGACTTGCTGAAAGGAAGGGTGCGCGAAACCAGCCGATCGCACCGATCCCCTCAATGTTGACACACTCGATGGAGCAAGCCCCTGGGTGGCGCTGGACCCGCCGCCGTGGGATTGGCGAGCCGCACAGGTCAGATGGTGGCGTGGTGCGGCCCACCTGCCCAGCGACGGTCGATCATTGCGGCTAACAAACACGCACGCGCAGGCGACATGCGGCGGCGGCATCCGATTTCCCGGCGGACGCGGGCGCGGGCATGGCCGCGGCTGCCAAGGCCGACCGGGTGCACAGTGCATGCGGCGAGCAGGTGTATGCACAAAGCAGGTCGGGCGGGGGCCAAGGCCCGGTCGGGCGCAGACGCGGGCACGGACTTTGTGGCAGTGGGCGTGGGTGACGTCGCCCGGCCGGGTCGCTGCAGGCAGTACATATTTCCAGCAAGGCCCCGCGCTGGCCAGAAAGCGCTCTGGGCCTGCAGCCGGCTCCTTTCAGGCTAGGACGTTTGGGGGGGACTGGCCCGGCCCCCAGCCCGCCAGCTTTGTGTCTTTGTAAGTCGGCCGCCTTGCGATGTCCGTATCCGCCTCGTGCCCGCCGGCCCAAAGCCAGGTTGGCCTTGGCGGGGCGCACGGGTGACCGGGCGGGGCGCACGGGCGACCGGGCGGACAGGCGTTATGCCTTAAAAGGAAGCAGCCGGGAGGGCCCGCGCGCGGCAGAGTGCCCTATATCCCCGCCCGCCCCTCCTCCCTCTCCTTTCTCTTTGCCCTTTGGTTCCACTCTCCGACGCCGTTCTCGGATCGTCGCCACGCGGCCCCCGTCTCGGCGCCGTTGATGCTCAATTCTCCCTAACGAACGAAGATCCATTTCCGCTTTAGCTGCCGCCCCCGCCTGTCGCGCACCTCCGCCCGTCACGCACTCGTGCAGCACCATCACACACGAAACCTTAACGTCCATATATACCCCGCCAGCCGCCACGCATCTGTTGCCCAGCGCGCTTGCCTCTGCCCCTGCCTCTCTCCATCACCCTTCAATCCCGCCCGCCCCCCGCTCTCTCACGTATCCTCCCACCCCTCCCCACACATCCACTCCATGGACCAGTCTGTGACTGCCCTTCCCCGGATGCTGTGGACCACGGCATGCTCAGCCTGGCGCTGGGCTGCCACCAACCACCCTGCGGGCCCCACCGCCCGCAGCAGCATTCCGCCGCAGTGCCCGCCGCAGTACCCCGGCCTGGCGTACGGGTTCCTGCAGGGCACATTCGGCCTCCCCTACGGCGGCTACCTGGTCCCGCCGCCGCGGAGGCTGCGGTCGACGCTGACCCTCACCGACGCCGCGCCCATGTTCAGCGCCGTCGGCACGCGCCGGCAGATCATCGAGTGCCTGCGCACAATGCCCAGCATGGCCTTTTGCAAGATGGCCACCGGCACCTGCACCTCGGATCTGCTGATTGAGCTGTACCGCGCGATGCCGGCCTTGTCGCTGGTCGACGAGTACTGCGCACGCCGGTCGGCGGCCAACGGGCTGCTCGGGCGCCTGGCGCTGCTGGCAGCGTGCTGCTGGCGGCGACTGATCGGACGGCTCTTCTCGCAGGAGCGGCAGCTGGTCATCCGCTCCGCGCAACCGTCGGGCCCGTCCGATCTCAAGCCGCTGCTGCGCATCCGCGCGCCGCAAGGAATCATGCTGAGCGAAATCGCTGCCCTGATGGACACGGTCGAGGACGGTGCTGAGCTGGATCTCACCCGCGACAAGGCCGTCAACATCAGGGTCATGGGTCGCTCCAGAGCCGCGTCGCTGCTGGCGGCAGACAACGGCCTCTTGGACGACGACAACGACGACAACCCAGCTTTCCTGCTGCCGCCCTACCAGCGCTACCAGGCGGACCTGCCGCCCGCCTACTCCCCTCGCGAGTGAATGGACGACCCGAGGCGGCCAACTCGCCTCGGCCTCCTGTCCTCCTCCCCTGTAATTTATGATGCTCTCCGGAGGGAGCGTATACCCTCCCTAATGGCCACGTTTTTTATCATGGTTTCTCCTCCTGACTACCGCTAGCCGCTTCAATGCTGGCCAGAAATGGCGGTCTTTTCTCTTGATGTTCCTTCTTTTACTTACGAAATGCAAATACTCTTCAGCGCCCACTCTGCCCAGCGCCCCACCCCCTCCGAAGGATCTCTGGCGGGCCCGGGTGGAATAGTGCACGATAGACACTCTCGCCAATGCGCGCGCACAAAGGGCTGCTGCATTGCGCTGCTGCCAGAGTCATGGGACTGGGGCGCTCCGCAGCTAAGTTTAGCTGCAAACTGCAGTGCGGGATATCGCTTGCGTGCGATCGACATCGGCTGTTCCTTGCTCGACTGTCACTCCATGCGAACCCGACGCCACGCCGTGGAACGGCGCAGGTTGAGCCCACATGGCCTGTTGATTTCGGATCTCTTTGATTCCTTAGTCAGATCCCCCACTGCCATGCAACGATTCGCATGTTGCACAACATGTGTCTGATGTTACTAACACCCACGGCCTCTGGCCCCAACACGTCCCTGGTGTATGTGAAGCCGTCATCGCTGCTACTCAAAACACTTTGGAAAAGCTTTCCCGTAGGCGGTTCTACTCTGGTTGCTACTCACAAATGCGGGTCTTCACATCCGCGACGGCGCCGCCAAGCAATGCAACTGGGAAATCTGCACGTGCAGAAACAGGTGGATGGGTTGGCCTGGCCTGGCCTTCTCGCTCCCGCCGAGCTCGATGAACCGGTACCCCTCCTTCAGCGAGCTGACCGACAGGTACGCCGCGCCAAGCTCCGTGTCGTCGTCGAGCACCGCGAGCCGCACAAACGCGATCTCGGGGTCGCTGACCACGCGGAACAGCGACTCGTCTCGCCACCGCACCTCGTTCCCGGACGCCAGCCCCGTCTTTGTGACGTGCCGGCTCCGCCCCGTCAAATGCTCGGCGACGACTGCCACGGTGTGCGCTGCTGTCGCTGCTGGTGTTGGCGGCGGCGGCGGCCCCGCCGGAGTTGCGAGGCTGCTGGCGCTGAGCGGCAGGAACGGGAATGCCGTCATCGCCGCTGGCGGGTTGGCTGCTGGCGAGTTTAGCCCCGTTGTGCACGCCGATTGCAGCGCCGAGACAGATACTGTTGCAGCGGCAGGGCTGCCAATGGACGCTGCGAGCACTGTCAGGTCCTCTGACGAGCCGTTGTGCGCCGCTGGACCTCCAGCGGGCCCATCGCCGATCCACTCGATCTCCACGCGGATCCGGCTGGCCGCGCCGCACTCGTCGACTCCGCGCATTGCGAGGTACGCATCGTGGAACGCATGCTGCGGCTGCTGCGGCTGGTCGACTGCCAACACCGCAGCCGCATTGGCTATCGCACCCTTTCCAGCGCTGCCTGCCTCCGTCTCCGTGGCGGCCGAGAACATAGCCACGCCCGACGGAGACCGCGAAAGGGGCCGTGGCGACATTGGCGAGTCGCTGAGATGGCTGTTGCGCTGCAGGGTGCTCGCCACAGAGGTTACCGAGGACCGTCGCTGTATGGACGCGGCAGTCGAGAGCCGTCGCTGGTGGCCGCGCACGATGTTGTATGCCGAAAGAACATTGATATGTACAGTGGTGCGCCGTGACGCCGGATGTGCCAGAGGCGTCGCGCCCAACCCGGTCGCAAGTGACGTTGCCGATGGAAGCGACGAGGCATCGCCGGTCTCAGCATGCTTGCCTGGTAGTTGTTGTGGATGTTGTCGTGGTTGCTGCTGATGCTGCTGCTGTACGAGACCACCGTAGGCTGCTGGCGGTATCCAGGTCGTCTCGCACAAATGGCATGGCTTTGGCACATACCCGCATCCGTGCGTACGGCGAAACATGGCCTCGTATATATGCATGTTGCGGTCGTATGTCTGAAAGTTTAGCGCCACAAGCTGGCACCCGGCGGCCCAGTGGCTGATGGGGTTGTAGTTGGTCGACGTGACACGCGAGAACGCCGGGTATACGCGCGTCATCTGCACAGCGTTGTACCAGCTGTACTTCTTTGGTAGTTGCCGGATCAGCTGGTTGGACGTTGACTCGGACACCGATATCACCCGGTCAAATGCCGGCTCAGGGTAGCCGTCGTCAAACCCCTCAAAGTGCACTGCCTTGCAATACACAATAAGCTCGGAGAGTTCGGGTGCGACCTTGCGCTTCGACTGCTGCGGCGGCGCACGCGACGAGATGTTCCTGGCCGACGCCAGCGGCGGCGGAAGCCCCGCCGGCAGCGAGACGGGCCGGCCAGCCGGTGGGTCCAGCACCTTGTTTTTGATGATTATGCGGTGCTTGAGCGCGTTGGGTGATGGTAGCTCGCTCGCGTGCTCTGCGACCACCGGCGCCAGGACGAGCCAGCGACCCAGGTACCTTTTCAGGATGCTAGCCATGCGCACCTGCTGCGGCAGGGAGCAATGCGTCTCGAGCGACAGGATTACCGGGTACGGCGAGACAGCAAATGCGTAGGATGCAATCGCAACGACGACGTCGGCAAATAGGATCCTCGTCGTGAACGTGTGGCCGTGGCACACGACCGGCTCGCCATAGAGACCGTCCCAGCAGTCCAACTCCAGGCACCGGCAGCCGCGCAGCAGCGCGTGGATGTAGCTCTCGACCGTAGACTGCCCGACGATCTGGTCGCCAGCCAGATACGTGTTGTGCGAGCTCGAAATGTAGTACCGGTTCAGCGGCAAGTCCATGTCCGCGTTTCCCCTGCTGCGCTCGCGGTCCAGCCTGCCGTGTCCCGCGGTGCCGGGCGGACAAGGCATGTCGTCCGAGTTGTATGCCGACAGCAGGTACGCCTCGAGCTCATACGGGGTCATCACCTCGCTTCCGGGCTCGGTAAATGCATAGAACCGGTGCTCGATCTCTGCATCCGACAGATCGGCCTCCTTTTGGACCTCGCGCAGGAAGCGGCCAAAGGCGGGCAGCGTGATACCAAGCAGCAAGCGCTTGGGCAGCTCCAGACGCATGGGGCGGCAGCTGTGGTGGGGCGCGCTCGTAGCCATTACCAGGAGCTGGTCGTCGTCGTCGTCGCTGAGCGGCGGCGACGCGTCGAGGTTGTTGAGTGTGCTGGTGGAGCGCGCGACTGGGGCGGCACACAATTGCGCAATGTCGTGGTGCAGAATGTGGATGCTGTGCTGCGCAGTCTCTCGCCAGACAGCGGCAACCAACTGGGCGACCTTTTTCCCGCCAAAGAGGCGCTGACAGGCAGCCGCAAGCTGGCTCTCCAGCTGGGAGGATGGTGGTGGCGCCGGCGACACGAGCGACGCGGCTGACGAGGACTGCGACCGGGCGTCAAACAGGTGGGCGCTGCCGCCGCTCTCAGCGCGCGGAGACGCCGAGTGCGGGACCGTTGAGTCGTCCGCGGCAGGACTGGCCGCAGATGCCAGTCGGCTCTCGCTCAGGGACGCGCTGGTGGGCACGGCATGCAGGCCGCCCGGCTGGTGCAGGCCGTCGAGTGTCTCGATGAAGCCGAGGGCCTCGGTTGCCGACTCGCCGGACGAGTCCGACTCCCACCACTGGCGGCAGATGGTGACCAGCCGCCAGCGCTGGAACTGGCTCTTGGTGGCAATCGGCTGGCGGGTCGAGAGCAGCGAGTGCAGCGTGTCGAGCCACGCATGGAAATCGTCGTCCGACTGCGCGACCAGGCAGATCGTCTGGAGCTCCATCTGCTGGTAGAAGACCACGGCAAAAAGACGCCTTGTGCCGTGCGGCAGGCAGTCCTCGTCGGCCACCGCCCGCAGCGCCTGCGCGCCAACCCGCAGCTCAACGATGCGCTCCAAATCAACTAGTAGTGCTCGGGATCGGGCAGAATAAGGCAGCGTGGATTAGCGGCAGCCGAGCGCAAATCGGAACACGGCATGCGCATACAAACGAGCGGGTGTGGGGGGCATGTGCGTGTCGGGATGCTTTACAAAGGCGGCGAGGCGGTGTAGCGGCTGCAGCCAGAGGCGGGCGCTGCATGCCCTCCCCGATCGGGGCGACGGGGGCGGGTGTTGCATGCCCCCCCCCCCACCGATCGCGGCGATCGGGCATCGTCCTGGGCGCGCGGCCACTGCATGCAACAGCGAGCAAACAATGGCTGCGGCCGAAAGCAGACAGATGGGCATGGGTGGGCATGGGTGGACATGGGTGGACGCAGCTGCGCATGCCGCCGCCGTGCCAGGGCAAGGGCGAGGTGGCCGCCCGTGCGGGTGAGAGGGATGTGCGCGGCTGCGGTTGGGCTCAGGCGGGTGCTGGTTGGCGCTAATTAAACGCACTGCCCGTGGTGCGCAGGCGCGTGGGGGCCGCTTCTGCATTGTTGCGGAAGCGGGAGGGTGGGCTGCAGCGATGCATGCAGTCGCGGCGATGCACAGCGCAGGCTGCCGCTCGGCAGCAGCCACTCCGCAGTCGGTGAGCGAGACGCGGCGCCGGGGCATGCCTCGTAGGGCGGAGGGTGTGTTGCGGCATGGGCGCCATCTCCCATCCAGGCGGGCAATAGACGCGCGGGAGAGAGGTCTGCCGAGAGGCGCGAATGTGGCGTAGCCAAATTGCAAACCCGCGCCCCTGTGCCGCATGGATGCCGGCAGAGGCATTCGGGAGGCCCGGCAGAGGCATTATCGAGGGGCCCCGGCAGAGGCATTATCGAGGGGCCCCGGCAGAGGCATTATCGAGGTGTCCACGGGGACACGTGGGGACGAGGGGAGCGTGGTTAGACGGGGCGCGCGAGGAGCCGCACAATGTGCCAGATGCAAGTAACCCACGCCACCAGGCAATGATGGCGGGCGGAACAACCGCGATCATCAGAACTCAATTGGAGCGGGGAGGAAAGGAGCACATGAGGGGGGCTTGTTGTTTGTTGCATGCAGCGGTGCCGTATTCCCATGGTTGACGCAGCACCATATGCAACAATCCATATGCCGCCTGCGCACCTCTGCGTGTAGACGGGGGCTGGCGCGGACACAACCGGTGCAGCCGCAGCCAGGGTACGTACTGTGTGCGAGCTTTTTCTTTTTGCGTGAGTCCCAAGTGATCCGCTGCTGGGCAATGTCCAGGCGAAAGTCGCGGATGTGTGCGCCGTGCGACGTGGTCTTCAGCAGGGCGCATCTCCCGGCCAGCCGCGCCGGGATCGGCGGCAGGCGGAGAGGACCGCCACGGTCACACGGCGCCTCGGCTTGGCTGACGCTCTTGCCGCTGCCGCAGACATGGCGCGCACCCGCCCGGCCGAGGCAGAGTGCGGCGCTGGTTGGATGTGCTGGATACACTCTTGCCGGCAGATCGCGCACGTGGGAGCGCTTCGCGTCGCTCGCTGTGCCGCTGCTGGCCGCCCCGATGGCGCAGGAGGCGGCAGCTGTGGCGCTGGCGCTCCGGCCAGCTGCCGCCGCCGCTGCCATCAGCCCGGACTCGACCGGGCAGCCGCCAGGCGCCTTTGGCTGGCCGCCCCGGGTGAGCGATGTGAGCAGGCGGGTGGAAACTTTCCGAAAGCGCGGGAACACGGCGGTGACGCTGCGGCGTGCGCATGACAGACAGGTGGCGGCGCTGTGTCCGGGCTCCTCGGCGCCCCTCGGTGCTCCGTCCGCGCTGGCGGCGCCGGTGCTCCGGGGGAGGGTCTGCAGCCCGTGCGCGGGCTCGCCGAGGGTGCTGCCGGCGGACGTGCTGCTGGACGTGCTGCTGGAGCTGGGGCTGCTCCGGAGGCTGCGGTGGCTGCAGTAACGGTGGATGGCGCTGTGCTGCGCGCCCTCCATCTGGGCGTGGCTGCTCGCAGCCATGTCGGATCCCTTGCTCGCGGCAGACGGTCTGCGACAATGCCGGCAGGGGAGAGTGCGCGTGTCTCCCGCCTGGAGAAGAGCCAGAGGAGTATCACGCCGCTTGAGGGGGGGGCTGTGCGCGGCAGCGCCGGGAGAGGCAAGGCCGGGCGCAGTGATACAGGGGCGGCGGTTGGAGGAGAGGGTGCAGTGGTTGGAGCAAAGGGGGCCCGCTCTTTTATGCCTTCGTGTCCACGCTCGCAAGGCAGCCGCCGTGAACTGGGGAGGTGCACGGGCTGCTGGAAAGAATATGGACTCGGTGACGGGCCGGGCAGAGGGACGCGCGGCGATCGGCACAGATGGGCCTGTCCCGTGCGCGGGCGCAGCCGGCAGAGGCGGGGGCGGGGGCTGGGGAGGACAGCGGCGCAGGCCCTAGGAGCAGCGCAGAGGCTTGTGCGCGGAAAGCGGAACAGAAGGAGCTCGACACGAAAAGGGCCAGCGGGCGACGCGGCGGGCTTTTTATCTCAGTACGGTTGCAGCGCATACGGCCATCTGCAGCTGGGCTATCGACGGGCGGGGCAGGCGACCCGGGCGAGCAACCCGGGCCAGCCAGGGGGGCGGGCCAGTGCGCCCAGCGCCCAGCGATCGCAGCCAGCGAATCGCTGGGTGCCCGAGTGTCCTGCGGGAAGGAGCCGATCGCAGAGCATAGGCGCGCCTGGCGCCTGGGCGCGCAATGGACACGCCCCGGCGGGTATAGTGGGGCGGCTCCCCTGCGCGGTCGTCAGGCAGGGCGCTAGGCCCCCCGTCGCCACCGCGAACATTATCGGCGCAGAGCCACGCGCAGGGCATGCGGCTTGGGTTCACGCGCCTTGTTCGGCGGGCCTGGGCACAGGCGTAATATCCGCGCGCCGCTGGGGCTTGGCGGGGCACGGCTCAGCGCGACGCGGCGCAACGTGGGAGCTGGTACCGCCTGGGCGAGCTGCCCTGCCATCCCCTGGTACCGCCTGGGCGACGGGCAGGCCGTATTCTCGAAAGGGCCGCGCTTCTGCGCAGGCCGCGGCCGCTGCGCAGGCGCCAGCATGTCGCGGATGCAGATCCTGGCTGCGCACTGCGGCTGCGCAGGTTTGATACGCTCGCCGACGCGCTGGGTTGGTAGCGTGCTTGCGCGGCTTGGGCCGCAGCACACGCATTCCGTCTGTTGCTTCCGTTTGCAGCCGCCCGCCTTGTCCTGCAGCGCTAGCGACTCTGAATTTGCACGCTCCTTTCAGAACGCCAACTTTTGTGCGCAGCAGCAGCCACCAGAGCACATGGAGCCTGCCACCGACCCGGAGTCGGCAGCGCCAGACTCCGATTTTGACGACGACTTTGAGGACGTGCCCGCCGCCCCAGCCGCCCCTGCTGCAGACGAGCTCGGCGGCGGCGGCAGCGGCGGCAGCGGCGGCGATGATGACGATGGCGACGATGACCTTATGCTGGAGCTTGGTACCGTTGAGATCACACTTGGCGAGTCGGACTGCGAGCCAAGCGATGCGTCGTGCAGCAAGCGCCGTCGGCGGGCCGTGGTCACCAGCCGCGCGCGCGCGGTCCGCCGCGGCCACCACGTGGCCGACCTCATCTGCCACGTCGTGGCGGCGCGGCTGCTGAACCGGCTCTGCAGCAGCGACGATGTCCGGGCCCTGGCGCTGTCGCTGGTGCCATCCGCCGTCGCCGATCGCCTCGCCCAGCACCTCGAGCCTGGGCGCCACGCTGTCCGCCGCGAATGGGCATCCGCCGATCTGCGCTGCCTCTTGTCGTCGTACCAGGCACTGGCCGTGACACGCCGCCCGCACAGACGCGGCGCCGGCGCATCTGTGCGGGACGAGCTGCTTAGGTTTTTGGCACGGCGCGAAGCCACTCGGGCGTGGCACCAGCCGGCGCTGCTGGCTGCGATGCTCCGCGCCCTCGCCTTTGACGCGCGCCTATGTGCAGGCCTCACTCCGCCGGCCCCGAGGCTGACCGTGCAAGAGAGCGAGGAGATCGAGCGCCGCTGCCGGCTTGGCGAGGCGTATACTGAGCGCGCGGGCGCCCATGGTAGCGGCGACAGGGGCGGCAGCGGTGGCGGCAGCAGCGGCGGGGCACGCATGGGATTCGATTGCGAGCCCACGCCGCGGTACTGGGTCGAGGTCTTTGACGTGTCGAGCGATCGATGGATGACAGTCAACGCATACAGCGGCGCCGTCGAGGGCCCCCAGCGCCTGGCGGGATCCGGCCGGCCGGCACCGTGCGCATTCGCGTACGTGATCGCCCTCGACGCCGACGGCACCATGCGCGATGTCACCCGCCGATATGCGCACGACTTTGTCAACACGACGCTACGGCTGCGCCTGGAGTCGGCCGTCGGCGCCGATGCCCGCGCGAGGACGTGGTGGGCGCGGTGGATCGCGCAGTGGGAGCGCCCGGTCGCCAGCGAGCGCGACGCAAGCGAGGACGCGGAGCTGGAGCAGCACCTGCAGGCGGCGGCCATGCCCCGACGCATTGCCGACTTTGCCGCCAACCCCTTCTACGTGCTGCAGCGCAATCTCGCGCAGAACGAAGTCATCCACCCGCCCGGCCCCGTCGTTGGCACTGTGCGCGGCGAATCCGTGTATCTCCGCGAGAACGTGAAGCGCGTGCGCTCGCACATGGCCTGGATGCGTGAGGGCCGCGTTGTGCACGACGAAGCCCAGCCCGCCAAGCGCGCCCGTAGCCGCGCCACCACTACACGCATGCGAATGGCCGCCGAGCTGGCCGACCAGGGCGAGCCCGCAATGGTGGACCTGTTTGGCGAGCGGCAGACCGATCCCTATCGCGCTCCGCCCGTGGTTGACGGCCGCGTGCCGCGCAACGGCTACGGCCGCATCGATCTGTTCGTCCCGGCGATGCTGCCCGCCGGCGCCGCCCATGTTACTAGTCCCGGCGCACGGCGCGTGTGCCGAGAGCTGGGCATCGACGCTGCCGACGCCGTTGTTGCATTCGAGTTCCGCCGCGGCGTCAGCACCCCCGTCGTGCAGGGCGTCGTCATTCCCAGCGACGCCCGGGAGCTCGTACTCGACGCGCTGCGCACCGTCAATGATGCCGCTGCCGCCAGCCGCCTGGCCGATCAGGAGGCCCGCGCCCTCGACCGCTGGCGGCTGCTCCTGCGCGCCCTGCGCGTGCGCGCCGACGTCGATGCCACGTTTGCCTCCCGTAGCGCCCGCCCCGACGGAATCAGCTTCAAGACCGGCGTGGGCGACCACGACCGCGAATGCGACGCACACGACACTGGCGCCGGCTTTGTTCTCTAGTGCGGTGTGCTGTTTATCGGGATGCTTCTGCGCAAATGTCAAATGATAAATGGCGGTACGCGCCTCCCTGGCAGCCCCGTGGAGCTCAGGCCTGCTTCTTGGCCTTGGACGCAGCAGCCCGTCCGAGCGCCGAGTCAACGTCCTGCTCAATCTCCCACACGTGCGCCTTCAGCTCCAAAAGGTCGCGGGCCAGAGCGTCGTTTTGCTTGCGCCAGTCTGCCTTGCTCTGCGCCAGCTGCTGCGTGGTTGCGCTGTTCGCCCGGAGCCTTGCCAGATCCGACTCGACTACTTCGATCTTCTTCACGTACTCCTTGACCTTGAGCGACGACTTTTCCAGCTCCTCCACCGAGGCCAGCACCAGTCCCGTGGCCTTGTGGTACTCCTCGATCAAGTACACAAACCCAAACGCCCCCGCCGACGTGACTCCGAGGAGAAACCCGACAACGCTACAGAGCATGCCCGGCAGGTAGAATGCACCCAATTAGCCTTCCGTCGAACCTTTCCCTCATTGCACCTCGCCGTCACGCTGCATTGCACACGCTGGCCCCACGGCCGCGAACCGAGGCCACCGCGATAGGCGGTCGAGAGCGGCAGTGCCCATCCTCTGTGCCACGTACCCTCCGCGGAACCCGCCGAGGGGCCGCTTCTTCCGGATTTCTTTCTGCGCGGGCCGCGAGACCGCCGCGGCAGCTGCCTCGCCGACCTTGATTGTAGATTCGAAGCGCCGACCCGCCGCCAGCCTGAGCGGCCCGGCGGCTACGCGCACTGGCGCCGATAGCCGAGAGAACATGTCGCCTTGCTGCCCGCCCTCCTGTTGGCAGCCCGTGCACACGGCAATGTAGAAGAGGCCAAGGATGCGCGACGCGAGAAGTGCACAAAAGACCACAGCCGAGCGGCGCCGATATCAGAGGACAGCGCTGGACCATGGCCAACCGGCTGGCTATCAACGACAGCGCCATTGATCTGATCACCGCCCAGCCATGCTCCCCCTGGCCACAAAGTTTGCGATCCGTCCTGCGTCGCTCGTCTCCCTGCGGACCGCCAGCCCGACCTGCGTCTGTGCTCTTGTGTGCATTTGGGGTTTTGTGACGATGCTTGGCTGCCGACTCTCGCCGCGCTCGCTGCTCGGGGCCTGCCGCTGGCGATGTGCACAGACACTGACTGCCTGCAGCCGCCCGGCCCTGCGCCAGCCTCGACTCATCGCCACCAGCCTCACCGGCCGCGCGTGGTACACGCCCAGTCGGTCCACGCGCCTGCAATTCACAGACACGCAAGGGGCCGGTGTGGCTGCGGGGTCTGGCCGCCGGCGATCTCCGTACTACCATGACTCTGCGGGTCAGCTGTCGCCGCAGCCGCTGGACATGGATCGGCCGTATCCCGCGTTAACCGAGGACGGATACTACACGGCCTCGTTCTACAGTTTCTTCGATATCCCCGGAGCAGAGCTTCCGGAGCTGCGCCGCAGTATTCAGGACGAGTGGAGCCAGGACCTGGCGGTTGTCGGTCGCATCTACATCTGCGAGCAGGGGATCAATGCGCAGCTGAGCATACCGGAGGAGAACACCGAGCGCCTCCGCGCGTGGCTGGAGAAGAGTAGCACGTTCGTCGGCCGCATCCCGCGCTTCAACTGGGCGATTGAGCACCGCCGTGCATTCAAAGCGCTGCACGTGCGCGTCAGGCCGCTGGTCGCATCCGGCGACCCGCTGGACATGCAAATGCTGAGCCGCGAGCCCGAGTACCTGCAGCCCGCCGAGTGGGAGCAGGAGCTCCAAGAGGCGCAGGCGCGCGATCCAGACACGTTGCTGGTCGACATGCGCAACAACTACGAGTTCCGGATCGGCCGGTTCCAGAATTCCGTGTGTCCGGACGTGGATACGTTCCGCGAGGAGATGGCGGTAGTGCGCAATATGTGCAAGGACAGGCCCAAAGATAAGCCAATCTACATGTACTGCACCGGCGGGATCCGATGCTCGGTGGCTGGCGCAATTCTCAAGTCTGAGGGCTATGCGAACGTCAAAACGCTGCAGGGCGGCGTGATTGCGTATGGCCGGCATGTGCGGGAGCGCGACCAGGAACAGCCGTCAATATTTCGCGGGAAGAACTTTACTTTTGACAAGCGACTGGGCGAGGAAGTCACCAGCGATGTGCTAGCAAAGTGCGATCAGTGCGGCGGGCCGTGCGATGCGTTCACCAACTGCGCCAACACAAGCTGCAACCTGCTGTTTATCCAGTGCGCGGCATGTGCTGCAAAGCACCATCGTACCTGCGGCAACGCAGTGTGCATCCAGCGCGCGCAAATGTCACACGGAGAGCTGATAAAAAATCGCATGGGCCCTATCTGGAACTACCACATGCGGGTCCGCCCCGAGAAGGTCTTTGGCAAGGATGGTATTGCGCGACCAGAGGCGCTAGCAGCCAAGAACTAAGATGTACTGGGGGGGCCAAAGATGGACGGTGGCGTGTCGATATGAGCAAAGGGAGCAAGCGGGTTTGCGCGATTAGTCGTCGCCTGCTGGCACCTCTTCCTCCAGGACCCGCACCAGCTTGACGCGAATCTCTGACGAGTCATCGCCACGCAAGACATCACGCACAAAGCAGACCTCGGTCTGCATGTGCATCATCTCTAGGGCACCGCGAATGACGCCGCAGAGAATATTACTGTACCAAAGACCACCCTGAACGGCCTTTGGCGGCAGCTCGCAAAAGTCATTGAGTGGATTGTCGTCCAGAATGAGCGAAAACTCCTTCGCGTCGGCCGACCAGCTGGAAACAGTAGGGGTGATGTTGAGGAATATCTTGAACCCCACTTTGGATATCACCTCCGCCGTGGCATGCAGGTCGGGACACCGTTCCAGTCCGGTCCGCGCCAGCACATCGTCGGCCAGACGCACGCCAATGTTGTACCCCATCTTGTCCAGCTGCTTGTTGACCGCGATATAGTCCTCGTAGTCCTTCACCAGCTGCACCACCAGCGATCCATACGTGAAGATGAACAGCTCGGCATTCACCTTTTCGACGCTGTTCTTCCATGCCTCCTCGCCGACCGCCTTGTACTGCTTAGCCATGGTTAGCGTCTCTATCCGCCTCCCAACCGCCAACCGGATTCCGTGCTCGGCTAGCCACCCCCGCGTCAGGCCGGCGGACTGTGTTGACAAGCAGCGTGACCGGGAGAAGTGGTAACGCAAAAGGCAGAGAGCAAGGACATGCCAGGATCAGCGGGCATACGTACGACAACAAAGCTGATTTACTGACACCATGAAGGGCCGCCCGTAATGGGAGCGGCTGCTGAGGGCGGCTGGGATACAGCCCGGATCTACTCGGCCAAGCAGCCCAGTCCGACTAGTCTCGCGGCAGAGCGCACATGTCGCACGAGCTGACACGGGCATCGTTTTCGAACGTGCAGTGCCGGCATGCCCAACTGCTGCCAGCAGCGCCATTGCCTGCATCGGCCTGCCCGGGCGGCGGCGAGCCGGTGCGGGGCACGGCCGGGGCGCTGTGGTGTTGGCCAGCCTCGCCGCCGCCGCCCAGATCGCTGTCGGACGCCTCGCGGAGCATGAGCGTCAGCGTCTGCCAGCCCGTCGAGCCCATCAGCTCCTGGGCGGCCTGCGTGGCCGCTGCGGGCTCACGGACGACGCGGGCGGCAAGCTGGATCTCATCTGGGCCCATGATGTCAAGGCCAAGCAGGTACACCAGGAGGTGGAAGTCGGCGAGCAGCATAGCCAGCCGTGCGGGGCTGCCGTTCGCAGACTCGATGTGGCGCTTGAGCGCGCCCAGCGTCTGCGGCTGGTGGACGTGGTCGCGGTTCTCGATCACGAACGGGCTGTCGCTGCTAAATGCAGTGCTGGCTACCAGCGGGAAGCCGTGCGTCAGGTTTACGAGCAGATACTCGACGGGAAACGCCGGCTTGGCGTTGGCTGTGACGGCCAGGTTGTACTCGTTTGTGTACCTGTAAAACACGTCGGGCACGTAACGCGTGCTCGTCGACTCCTCCACGCACATCTTGGACGGCTCGCTGCTGGGAACAATGAGATCGGCGGCCAGCATGGCCATCGCCGAGTTTGACAGCTGCCACGCGCTGATGTCAACGTCGCCGTCCTGGTTGCCGCTCACACAGCAGGTCACAAACTTGCTGCCAAAGCGCCCATCGCGCGCCCAGCGACTGGCATTGGGCCGCTGTAGCTGCATATACGCTGCCAGCCGGCACTCCAGCGACGTCAAAAAGTACGAGTCTGCGTGCCGGCGGTAGAGGACCTTTCCAGGCTCCGCAGCCGGCGTAAGATCAGTGAATATCATGCCAACCATCTGCAGCCCGCATGCCTCGGCTCCTGCGTCGGCGCGCGCCACCTCGCGCGCAAACTCGTCTGAGCCGAGGGCGACCTTGATCCCGTCCAGCTCCCAGCTCTGCGCGGGCTCGTATATCGCCTCGACCACAGCCTTGACGCCCAGCGGCACGTCCGGCGAGACATCGTAGCGGCCGTATAGGAGCCCGAGCCGCTGGCACCGCGTCGTCCGCCAGAACGCCAGCAGCCGGTCGACAATGTCGGGGCTAGCAAACTCGACGTTGTCGACCATGCGGAACGGCTGCCGCTGCAGCGTGATGGCCGACGGCTGGCACTTGGAGCAGATGCCCCCGGGCCACGGAGCATGGCCGCCGCGGCAATTGGGCCGGACGCGGTAGTCGGGATCCTCCAGCGGCAGCGGGATGTTGGGCGGTATTCCGCCGCTGATGTCGCCGCGGACCTTGTGGTTGGCAAGAATCTGGCGCAGATACGCCTGGAACGACATGTGCTTCACCTTCCGCTCCTCCAGATAGCCCTTGTCAAACGGCTCGATCGGCATGCAGTACTCGCACATGGCGTTGCCTCCATGCTTGCACATTCTTGCATCGCGCTCGCGCTTAATCAGCCCGCTGTCCTTTTCAAGTAGATTGTCCACAGGCTCTTGCATAACAAACTCTGCCCTGCCGCCGTTTGCGCCTGCGCCTGCGCCCGCGCCCGCGCCGCCGCTGCCTGCTGCACCAGCGCCCGTCGGTTCCACGCTTGGCCGCGCCGACGGGGCCACGGTCGCAAACAGCATGTCGCCGTGCTTGAGTCCCAGCGACACCAGGCTCCGCTCAAACTCCGCCAGAAGCTCGTGCCTGCCGGCATCGCGCGACAGGAGGATGGAATCGGGAGCAGGCGCATTCATCGTCGGCGCCAGCTTCTCTAGCAGCCGGGCTAGCGTGTCCTCCAGCCCCACCTCGATGCGATGCATACCCTCAGGGGCCCGCACACGAATAATCATTGCTGTCACTGCTCGGCTAATGATGTAGCCGCACAAGGCCTCAATTGCAGTGAAAAGGTGCTAGATGTCTGGGCCAGAGACGCAAACCCAGCCGGCCCAGGGCGGGGCGGGCAAGGGGGGCCTTTTTGGATGCCAGCAAGTCTGGCGGCTCGGCGCGGCTACGTCACCAGCTACGCGGGCCAGGCTGGCGGCTCGGCTCGGTCGTGTGGCGTCGGTGTGGCGTTACATAAACGTCTGTGCATTCAACCGGCGCCGCTCGCGGCCGCCGTGTATCGCATGCCTTCGTCCTCTCGCTGTCTCAGTCCTGGCAGCTTTTTTTCGGCTCCGCTTAGTTTCTGTGCGCGCGACAGGCAGGCCTCCTTGGCGTCGGCACATGGATGGTGGGGCGGCGCTTGGCGGGGGAGGGTTTCTGGACGGCTGCTATCGAGCTGACGACGCCCACCATGGCGCGGCGACGCTCGTATCGTTCCACTTTGTTCGGTTTGTGCTCTTTGCGGTGCTGCTGACGGTCGCCGGGCCGTTAGTCCATCGGATGCTGGCGGCATTCTTTGACCTCGAACGCGACTTTAAGAGCGTCGTTGACCACTTTGACGACATTACCTCTGGGTTGCTCTTCGCGTTCCTCTTATTTACGCTGGGCAACTATGCGCACACGTTCGGCTGGGTCACCCTGGTATTTTATTTTGTCGGGCTGCTCGGGTTCTGCCTCCTGGTCGAGCTGCCGTTTATGCGCGTCAGCATTCCTGGATGGCGTGGCTGGGGCGCCGGTACGTGGGCTGTCAACCTGGCCGGCGTGGCGCTGGTGGTGGTGGCTGCTGGCTTCCACATCTACTGGGCATACAAAGAGGGCTTCCTTCAGTGGTATTTGCCATTGTTTATCTTTGCCACCGCAACCATCTGGCTGACTGTGTTTACCGCGCGGCTGAACAATTACTGCGTCAACCACTGCCCTGACGGGCTCGGCATTGAGCGCTGGCTGCGCTGGCTGGCGCTGGAGCTGTTGGTCTGGCGCAATCCCAGCGGGCGCCGTGAGGCACAGGTCAAACGCGCGGCCACGGAGCCGCTAGACAAGGATCCTGGGACGGTGACTATCAATCCGGACGGCGCCGACGGCTCGGCTGGCACCGACAGTCCGCTTGGTACTGACATTCCGCTGGTGGCATTGGATGTCACACGGGATGCGGCCAGCACGCGCTCGTGCCGAGAACGGTCCAGGCTGTTGACGCGCGAGGATAAGAAGGCAATCATTGCGCGACGAATGGAGCATCTGCAGCACCTCAACGTGCGCCCCGGCCAGCCGCTGCCGCTGTATCACTACAATCTGCACCTCCACCACTGGCAGATATTCTACATCCTCGCATTTTTCACGCGGTTCGACTCGTTTGCCTCCAAGGCATGCGCCGGCATCGTGTTGGGCATCGCCACACAGGGCAGCTCTGCATACGGATTCGACCGGATGCTGGAGCGCCAGGGATAGGCGCGACGGGGCACGCCGCCTGCTTCCCGCGT
>JANBOI010000026.1:0-30245 GCA_027595825.1 Coemansia biformis
GCGCTAGGCCTCCCTTTCACCCTCACCCGACCCAGTAGCACCCTGTACTGGCTACCCGGGCCTTTTCTTTTCTGTTCTTGGCACAATATACTTGTCGCTACCAAAAAAAAACCCGACTTCGCACGCAAAGGGGAGGGGTGTCGGCCACGGCGGCGCAGGGATGGACTTGGATGCCGCCATTCCGCCGATCAGCGAGCGCAGTCATCTCCGCACCTCGGTCCTTTGGGGTGATCATTGTTGATTCCGGCGGCGAGAACCAAGCAGCAAAGCGCCAGTGACGCATACGACATGGTCACACGTTCGTTTGCAGCTACACTCCCAATGTCCATCCTACAAGGCGCCGGCCGCCGGACGTCTCGCCAAGCATGCCGCTGAGCAATGACGTGGCGGCCCCCCGCAGGCATCCGGCAACCACCAACGCGTGGGCCCGACCAGCGTCATGGTGGAGGGGGGATACGGCAGGCAGAGCACAAGAGGCTAACCAAGATCTCAATCAATAACAAGGATGAAAGGAAACGACAGACATGTGCGCTGTTCCAGGGCGCACTCAGTCGGCGTGCTCGCTGCCGGCAATGGGTACGTAGCTGTGACGAGCACTCCACCTTCTGAACGCAGCGAGCCCCAGGGTGACGAAGCCAACAATGGCTTCTGCTGAGCATAAACCACAGCAACGACACAGAGTAGCAGGCGCAGCGCGCGTGCTTCCTCTGCAGGCATCTCTGACGCGCGGTATCCAACGGCAATGTCCTCGTGCCGCCCGCCCCAGCTCCTCGAGGACGTAGAGCACATTGTGGCCCGTGGGGTCGAGGTACGATCGCGGGAGGTGGTAGTAGCGCTGCGATGGCTCGCCGCAGCGCTGGCGGCACCCGCTGCCTGGTCCGTACCAGCCGTCAATACCTGCACGACTGGCACGGCCGGTGCGACTCCTTGCTCGGCGCGCGACGCAGCCAGTAGCGGCCGAGGTGCTGTCCGTTGATCCACAGCTGGGCTTTCATCATCGACGACAGGTCGACGCCAAGCCGCTGGTCCTCGCCGCCTGCGGCCAGTGCAGCACCGTTCAGGTCCAGCGCGTACCACCGCATCTGGCCGTGATGCTGCTTGTCCGTGTGCGAGTCATACATGCGCCACTCGGGGCCCGCTGCTGCGCTGCTGGTGTGGATGGGCGGGTCGCCGGGCAGCTGCTCGCCCTCGAGCCCCGGCTGCATCTTCCATCTGCCCATGGCGGTGTCTTGGCCACACAGCACGACCCGGCCGAGAAGTCCGCGGCTGTAATCATCCATCCCAGGGGAGAGGCGTCTCATGCCCATGGTCTGCGACAGGAATGGCAATGTCCACCGACTGGTTGTGCGCAAGCGTCGCTGGGGGGGGGACGTCGAATGCAAGCGTCGCGAGGCGATCTTCCCGTCCGTGCTGCATGCCTGCAAAGTGGCCGTTAAAGTACGCGACAACGACGTCGCCAGCGCCATGCAACTCCCAGCCTGTGTCCCGTCGGAAATATAGCCATGGAAGGCTCGTTTTTCGCTACCCGAGCAGCACAGTAATGGAACCAACAAAGGAAACGTATTTACTAGTCGACGAAAAACAAGCTATCCTTTTGTGTGGCAGCGCTCAATACGGTACCACTAGCTTTTGGCTGCCCCACCTTCATTCTTCGCCAGCGATGAACAAAGAGGCTCCACAGAGCGGATCGCGAGGCAGAGTCCGCTCACTTGGACGGTATGGGCAGCGGCCAGAACCCGTTATGTACGTCAATAGTGTGACGGCCGCACTCGTCGTAGGTATCAAACGGCTCGTTGCAGTAGTTGCAATGGTACTTTACCAGCTGGGCCATGATGACCAGTGGGTTCCAGCTCGAGAACCTTGACTGTAATCCGCACATTGCTTTTAGTTCGATGGAGGGAGCCGATGAGCGTGTACAAGCCAGTGTGCGTTGGCGCGTTTGCGAGGATGGATTGGCTGGGCGTGCCCGAGTGACGTCCCGTACGAAGCAGCGGCAGTGTTGTGTAGAGGTAGTCCAGAGGAGGTAGTGCTGGTGGTCGCTGAGGAGAGGATGGAGGGGAAGGCCAGCACCTCCGGGGGGCCGCCAGCGGGCTCTTTATAGCCGCGGCAGACAGCCCTCCCACGCACGGGCAGCACTCACGCCGGCATGGTGCACAGCGGCGAGGAGTGGAAGGAATGCAACGGGGTCCATACAATGAGCGCCCCCTCCCCTGCGCACAACAATCGAGGTGCCTACGCGCGTAGCATTGCATGGTCGAGAATGGCGCAAGTGTGGCTGACGCCACCTGCTCCCTGGAAGCGCCGCCAATCGCATTGCCGAGCTCTCCAGAGGCCGGGCGGCGGAGAGAGGATAGTACGGAGGTCATGCAAATGCGAACAATAGAGCCACGCGCCGGCTAGCCCCACAGTGCCATCCTCCTCCCTCCCCCACAGCCAACGGCATATTGTGTGCCAAAGCCGAAAATGGACTGTAACCGCGGATCCCGCAAATGCTGCACGGCGATCATCAAGTGGACACAGCGAGCAGCGCGTTTTCATTCTCCGGCTCTCGGGGAGGCGGCTGCGGCGCACACGCAGGCGAATTCCTTACCCGGGGGCAGACGCAACCACGCGCTTGGAATGAGGCGGCCGCGCACAACCACCACTGCCCCTGCAGGCGGGAGAAACAGAGACAATGATCAGCGCTCACAGTGCCTTCCAGACTCACCGCACATTGGCGGCCATGTGGTTTGCAACGTCGCCAGCTGCTGCTGACCCACGCATGCGTTAAACACGGCAGGGTTGGGGGGTAGGTATGCGGATCCCGCTGCATCCGAACAAGGCAAAGCCCTTGTAGCCGGGCCTAGCCAATGACAGTGCTGTAGTGTGGCGACGTGCAAGGGCGTGAGCGAATACGAGCTTTCTTGTAATGTAGAGAGCGGACCTATGGAAACAGTAGACTGCTCTGCTCGGCCGGGCGAGGGACGTCTGCCTGTCCCGGGCAGCCCCGGTGTCGATACGTGGGGCGCGCCCTCCGTCGCAGCGCCAGCTCCCTTAGCAGCAGCACCGAGCGAGCGAGTCCGGCACTCTGTCAGCGAGCGGACAGGGGTCTGGGAGCTAGCGATAGTGTTGCTGTATCGGACCTATTCGGGCGTGGACGCTTCCACTGCCGCAATAGGCACTTGGTTATGCGCGAGGTGGGGCCACAGTGCTGGATGCAAACGAAAAGGTGCCGACGACACAGAAATGCAGGGAGATCGAGCGGGCGTTGGCGTGCGAGAGACGACGTCGACGGGCGCCGGTGTCGCTGACTTGGGAGGGCCGGCACGAGGCCCGGCCCGCCTGCACCTTGTCCAGTCGGAAAACGGCTGGGGCTGGCCACGCGGCCTCCTCTGACTTGGGCGCTCCCCGTTTTCTGCTGCTGCGGCGACCAAGTGGAGGCAGCCGAGCGAAACCTCGTGGATGCTACAAAGGAAGTGCCGTCGATTTTTAGGAAGCCCTGCTCTTCCGCACCTTTCTCGGCCGGGGAGGCAGTCATGGTTCACACCAAAGTCACCCTTGGATGGGCACGCCCCGTTTTCTGCTGCCGCGGCGGCCAGGTGGGGGGTTTGGGGGCAGCCTAGCGGACGCTACAAAGGAAACGCCGTCGCTCGTAAGAAGGTCCTCGCACTTTGGCGCAGTGGGCGTCTCGCATCACCAGGTGTGTGGTGCACGTAGGCGGCCACCCCGCTGACTGGACGGCGGACAGCCGTGTTGCAAGGCGGATATAAAAAGAGTGCGCCTCGGCAGCATCCTCTGTCCGCCCTCCCCCCATCGACACACAACCCTCCTCAATCAGCCGCCCGCCCGAGCACGCACACCGCTTACAAGCAACCGATTTATCGTGATACTTCATTGCCAGATTTCGAACCATGGGTGCACCTGTTAACATACCCAACATATTCGCGGTGACGATGCCGCATGAGTACACTTGGGGTGAACTCATAAATGCGGTACAGCACGAGTGCTCTCTGAAAGTGGTGGCGTTTAAGGAGTTGCAACTTGAGGGACTTAATTGGGGTGACGATCTTAAACTCAGTGGGCCTAACCAGAGCATTAAAATATACTTTTTCGTCAGTGGGCAGGTCCATAGTGCGTCTGTGATTGTCACGTGTGAGCTGAATCCGTCTGCAGCAGCAGCAATATAGCAATAACGTCAATGTCGTATTGCGTAAACCTACGCATTAAAGCCAATATGCTACATGCTACGACGGAGTATTTGTGCAAGGATCAGTGAAACAGAAAGCGAATACGTGGGGGCTCCAGTCCCCAGCAGCCACCATACCCGGAAGGCCAAGGAGTTAGCCATCGAGTGTGTCTTGTTTCTCAACAGGCTGGCGTGTCCTGATTTTGGTTGGCCACCACTTTAGCCACTTGACTGAATACATCTATCGCCACATATTTGTTTGCTGGCATATCAGCTGCGGGGTGATGCAAAGAGGCCAAATGTGTGCGTTAAAGGCGTAGCTATTTCCTCCAAAGAAGCAAAGTGCTTGGTCCTGTTCGGCTACATTACTGTTGCGTAGAGAATAGCAAGTAAATCACACAAGCAAGGTACATAACCACCCTGTAGTTCCAGCGGGGGGATGCTGGTGAGGCACGCACAAGCCAGCTAGATTTCCCTGACAGCGATGGTCCGCTGGCCTGCATTAGAGACGACAGAACGTGCTGTTATAGGGAAATGATGAGTGACAAACTAAGGCCGGGATGCGGCACTTGATGGGGGATTTATAGCCTTCGTCTGGTCTTGTCATTAATGGTTGTTAGTGACACGGCATGGGGGCGGCACACCGGTGAGTGGGTCGTTAAAGTCGTGGTATCGGTAGGCCATTGACTGGTCAGAGGGAGTGGCTTGGTGTTGATGTCGGCATTGTGTGTGTCACAGAGATGGGCACTGGGGGCCGACGCGGGCTTGGCAGGGTCGTGGTATCGCGCGGCACAGAGCGGGCGCTGGAGGTGGTCGCGATGCCAGTTGTTGCTGATCGTTATCATGCATCAATTGCACCGGGAGTTGTTGTTGTGGACAGGGGTCGGTCGTGCGGTTGCTCTGGCGGCAGCGGGTACTCAGTCGGGATCGATAAGAGCCGCCGTTGATCTGGGATCGCCATGTGCATGATACCCGTCGGCCGGGCATAGTGGCATGTGGGCAAATGGCATGTGGACGTACCATATTCCACACACCCTAGTTTAACGCATTCGCCGCATATACTGTTGTCACTGCTTCAAGAGCTTGTTGGCGGCAAGATGAACAAGTGTCTGAGCGAGTGTAAAGCTTTCTTGTAAGCATGGAGTAGATGACGGAGCTAAAGAAGCGGAAAGCTGCTCTACGATTTCAGGCAAGGAATGTTTGCCCAACCCGGGCTGCTCTGGCGTCGATCCATAGATACTCGTGTCGATCCATGGAGACCTCCTAACGCAGCGGCGCCCATCCCCTCAACAACTCCAAGCCTAGATTGGTCAGTCAAACCCCCTCGCAGCGGCTTCACTAGCCTATACAAAGTATTGTTGTAGGCGAGGTGGCGTTGCCTTTGGTTCATAGCGACTAGCCGAGTGACCCATGTTGAGATCAATGAATAGTCTACGAAAAGGGAAAGTGCCGAATCTATGGACGAGATGCGGCGGTTAAGGCGACATTTATAGTCGTTGATGTGGCTTGCTTGAGACGTGTGCGGCCCAGTGCATCGGTAAGCAGCGAGGGATCCGGGGAGAATCCTTGTGCGTGCGGCAAGTCTGGGATGGAAGTATCATGGTGGATATGTGGGGGATATCCTTGCAGTGGGCGCAGTATCGACTGGTTGGGCCGTAGTACTTCGTGTCAGATTGTGACTAGATCGCCGTGTTGACATAGTGTAGCAGCAGGAACGGTTCGAGCCGTGTTTCCATGTGGATTTGCGGCTGCCACTGGCGCCGTATTATCACACAAACCTTGATTTGAGTAGCGTAAAGGGTATGAGAGTCACAGCTGCACACCACGTAGCCTGAAGGCTGTCCACATAGTAGACATTAACCCAATAGCTCACTCCATTGAGAGTGTCCAGGTCACTCTTGCTGGTACCATCCACAAGCACATCCGTAATCCCGTTGACCTCGGCTTGGTACTTTGTTGTCAACGTCTCCTTGAGCTGTCCCACGGTAAACCTTTCTGGCATACAAACATCAAATGGTTCAGATCTGAGTTTAAGCGCATCCATGTTTCGATAATCGGCAATGTAGTATCACGATAACTTGGATGCTGGTAGGTGTTGAGCGTGCGCGCTTGGAAGGGTGGCTGGCTGAGGAGGATGGTGTGTCGATGGGAGGAGGGCGGACAGAAGATGCTGCCGAGGCGCATTCTTTTTATATCCGCCTTGCAACACGGCTGCCCACCGCCTGACCAGCGGGGTGGCCGCCTACCGGCACCACACATCTGCTGATGGAGGATGCCCATTGCGCCAAAGAGTGGGGGCCTCTTAAAGAGCGTCGCCGCTTCCTTTGTAGCATCCGCTAGGCCAGCCCCAAACCTCTCACCTGCTCGCTGTGGCAGAAAATGGGGTGCGCCCAAGTCAGTGGAGGCCGCGTGGCCAGCCCCCGCCGCCTTCCGGCCGAGAAAGGTGCGGGTGGGATGGGCCTCGAGCCGGCCCTCCCTAGCCAGCGACACCAGCGCCCGTCAACGTCGCCTCTCCCACGGCAGGTCCCCTCGATTTCCCTGCATGTCTGCGTTGTCGGCACTTTTCGTTTGCGTCTAGCACTGTGGCCCTGCCCCGCCTTCAACGAGCTGCCTATTGCTGCCTATTGTGGCCGTGGAGGCGCCCCACACCCGAATACATCTGACACGCCAACGCCATCAGCGGCTCTTCAGAGCCCCATCCGCTCGTCAACGTAGTGCCGGACTCGCTCACTTGATAATACAACTATCGTCCTTGCTTCAGTTGTCTGTAATTATTGCTGGCATTGCCGATGCCAGTGACAGCAAGTATGCTGACCAAACTGACGATGGCAAGCCGTTGAAAGCAGGGCCGCACTTATTACCCAACAAGCAGGTGCCGCGGAAGTGGAGGCTCCTGCCAAGTGGCACGACTTGCACGAGAGTGAGCGAGTCTACAAGCTTTCTTGTAGTGTAGAACAGATGGCAGATCTAAGGAAACGGTGGACTGCTCTACGCGATTGGGTAAGTGATGTTTGCACGTGCCGGTCGGCTCTGGTGTCGATCCATGGAGAGTCCCTCCGCAGCGGCACCCATTCCTCAACAGTTTCAATTTACTCTGCACAAATACTCCCTGTCAGTAGATAGGTTGTCAGCCTGCATGCATAGGTTGACTCAACACTACTTGGACGTTATTGCTGTACTGCTGCTTCTGCATGCGTTTATGCCAAAGGCACGAGATTCACGGACGCACTCCACAGCTGCCCACTGGCATCAAGGTACTTGATTGTAATGTTGTGACCAAACCCGATGAGTACAGTAGCGTCGCCCCATTGAACTCCGCCAATTAGCAACTCCTGAAGCAACCCTACTTCCGGTGAGCACTGAGTCTGTACCGCAGCTTCGAGGCTAGCCAAAGTGTACCTGTCTGGCATCGCCACCACGAATGGTTCAGCTCTAGCAGAAGGACCGGCCATGTTTCGAAGACTGGCAATGTGTTACAACGATGGTTGCTGGTAGGCGGTGTGCGTGCTTGGACGGGCGGCTGACTGAGGAGGATGGTGTGTCGATGGGAGGAGGGCGGACAGAGGACGCCGCCGAGGCGCACTCTTTTTATATCCGCCGTGCAACAGTCGTCCGCCGCCTGGCCAGCGGGGTGGCCGCCTACCGGCACCACACACCTGGTGATGCGAGACGCCCACTGCGCCAAAGTGCGAGGACCTTCTTACGGGGGTCCACGCTTCCTTTGTAGCGGCTGCTAGGCTGTCCCCAAACCTTTCCCTTCCTGGCCGCTGCGGTGGCAGCAAACAGGGGGCACCTGACAGTCGAGACTGCGTGGCCAACTCCGGCCGCCCTCCGGCAAGGCAAAGTGCGGGAGGGAGACGGGCCTCGAGCTGGCCCTCCCAAGTCACCGGCACCAGCGCCCGTCGACGTCGTCTCTCGCACGCCAACGCCCGCTCGATTTCCCTGCATTTCTGTGTCGTCGGCACCTTTTCGTTTGCATCCAGCACTGTGGCCCCACCTTGCGCACAGCCAGATGCCCATTGTGGCAGTGGAAGCGCCCCACACCCGAGTACATCCCACACGCCAACACCATTGACAGGTCTCCAGAGCCCTGTCCGCTCGCTGACATAGCGCTGGACTTTCACACTTGGTACTACTGCTAAGAGGCGCGGGCGCCACTAGGAATGGATAACTTTTACGGATCGATACCGAGGCAGGACAGGTTGGACAAACGTCCCTTGCTCAGCTGCACCGCGGCGCAGCTAAAACACCATCCTGGACATGCCAAGGGGGCACACAGCCCGCACGCTGCACCGAGTGACACAATTACTACCAACCACTATCCATCTCACACTACCAAAAAAAAAAACTATCCTTCTCCCACCTCTCCCCGAGCATCCCTCGCATATGTTGGGTGACATCTCCACTCAAAACTCGGTCCATAAACCCCCGGGCGTAGTTTAATGTTCCAGTGTCTGGTTCGATTCATCAAATCGGCCAGACAAATGAAAAGGGGCAGTCAATGGCCGTGTAGAAAACGAGCTACGTGTGGAAGGAGGACAGATGGTGTCACTAGAAGCCACCGAGGCCGCCCATCTGACCAAGACCACCCATGGCGCCCATTCCAGTGGGTGACAAGCGCCCGGCACCGCCCTGGTGAGGAGCAGGGCGCTGCTGCTGCTGCTGCTGCTGAGGAGGCATAGGACGCCGTTGAGGACCAGCGGGACGCTTCATTTGCTGCTGCTGAGCAGGATGCCTCTGAGGGCGTCTGGCAGGACCAGCAGGGCGCGGCTTTTGCTTCGGCTTCTTCGGCTGTGGCTTTTTCTGAGGCGGCGGTTGCTGCTTGGGCGGCTGAGAAATACCAATTACCTTGGTAAGCGGTCCAACGATGGGCAGTGGGCTGATGAGGCGGTCCAACCAGCTCAGCGCGGTTTCGCCCGAGCCGGGCAGTGCAACGCCAGTATCGGGAGCAGCGAGTCCAGTGGCGATAATGCCAACAAGCGCTGCCAGGAAGAGAACAACCGAGCGAGACTTCATGGCAACGAGGAGAGATGAGACGAGGTGTACGTTGCAGAGGGGGAGGGGGCGGAATAAGGGCGTAGAGAGAGGGTGGAGCGGGTCGGACGGAGTAGGCGGAGAGAAAAGAGATGGGCAGAGGGGACGCCTTGATGTGAGGATCCAGCGATGGTGCAGTCAGCCAGCGAGTGCTGCCAAGAATAGCAAAACACTCGCGTATTTGCGCTAGTGTGCGTGTGTCGGGCAGGGGGGTGCCTTTGGGATGGGCGAGCGACCGGGTGGTAAACAAAAAAAAGCCGCCCGTGCCAAGAACGGTCGACAAAAGGCGGAGAGCGAGGACCTTGCGGAATGGGATCGCTAAATCGGAGCACCCAAGCGGGCTGTGTGGTCCAAATGGGTCGACAATAGCAAGAGGGCAACCGATCGCAGCGGCTTAAGCGCAAGAGCAAATAAGCCAGAGTATCGGACGGGGATGTGGGGAGGCTCGAAGCAGGGGAGGATGATGTTGCGTGGGCTATAAGAGCAGGGACAGGAGACCAGCGTCGGCTATAAAAAGCAGCAAGGCCGAGTGGCCAGTGCCTTTGGGTATCGCGGGTGGCAGCTACCGGCCGTTCCTTCCAGAGCTCTTTTTTCGGAGTTTTCCCCTCCGAAGGAGCAAGACGAGGCGCAATGAGTCTCAAACAAGGAGCGTCGACGAAACGTAGGGGCGGAATAGGAAGGTGTCGCAACAGAGGAAGGGGGCTGGAATGGGTGGCTGGGCGGGATAGCCGGCAATCGCAGACAAGTGGCAATAGCACAAGGAATCAGAAGAATAAAGAATAAAAGGTGGCAGAATCGGGACCCAGGGCGATTGTGAGCCCGCTTTATATACGCCTCCGTCGGCCATTCCATGCGGGCTCGTTCCAACCTGCGGCCCCCGAACGTAAACAAACCAAATGACGAGCAGTGCGACCCCTCCCATCAAGAGCGCAAAAGGGGGACGGGCGACATCTGCCCAAGCCACCACTGAAGCAAGAAACCAGTGTCAACTAATTGTCGGCCCTGCGAACAATGAAAACTCCAAGCAAAGCGCGTCCTCTCCCTCGAGCCCCTTCTGCTTGGACCGTTCCAGCGGCCGCAGCTTGCATGGCTGCCGGTGCGGTTACTTGTGGATGCAAGGAGGCAAGTGGGGCGAGCGACTGCGCAACCGACGAGGAGGGGGAGCACGGCGGCTGCGGGTCTCGCTCCGGAGGTGCCACGAGTAGAGGGAACATGCTGGCCGGGCCCACCCATGTCATTCTCCCTCCCTCGCCCATTCACAACAATCGCCATCTGCGCCACTCGTCAGACTTGTCCCTTCCACCCAGAAACTGTCCTGCTTGTTCGGCTTGCCAGGAGCTGCATTTGCCAAGCATCTCCCTGCCAAAACAGCAGGGTGGAAATCCGCCCGATCCGCAGCAACAACTTGGCCGGAAGCTCCGTGTCTTGCTGTGGAAGGGAGCGCAGTCTGGCACGAGGCGAAAGGGCGAGGGGAGGCTGACGCGCGATCGACCTCTGGCGGTCAGGTATCCAAAAGGAGTGCACTGCTCCCAGCCTCTCCTGGAGCCATGCCGCCGCCGCACACTCCCTCGTCTCTATTGTGCACACTCCTGGCCAATCCAAGCAGGCCAAGCAGGCGCATGAGGGGGAGTCATACAGCCTCATTTACTGGTGTAACGGCAGACCTTCACTCCCAATAACCGCCATATGCGTTTGCAATGCTGCTCGCGCCACGTCCAAGCCACACTATACCTGCTTTCTCTCCAGGGAACTAGAATACTCTGATCCGGAACAAGCGCAGATGCGCTCAGTATCCAAGGATACACTTTGGCAATCCCTTCAATTTTCTTGCTGGGTGTCGCCATGCTCTGCCAACAGGCAAGTCGTTGAGCAAGCAATGTCATGAATTTCGTTTATTGTCCGTATTTGATAGGGAGGGGGAACATAACGTCCTACCCGGGTTGTATACGCGAGAAGATCCCACGCTGCATGAGTAGACGGAGGAGCGTGGATTTCAAGCATGCTTGGGCGCCGGAAGACCAAGTCCGCCCACGACACTTCCAAGAAGCGGAAATGGGCCAAGTAGACGACTCAAATAAGCGCCAGCCGTCTCGCCCGAAGCTGGCAGAGGAAGAACATCGCCTTCACGCCTTTCCAATGGCGCACCCATGGCCATAGCCGCAACCGCCATCACTGCAACAATCACGCTGAGCGACTTCATAATTGCACCGGCGGCTATATCGACCTGTCGTTCGGGGGAGGGGGTGGGTATCGTGGTCGTCAAGGAGGGGGGAAGGTGCTGTCGGTAAGGGGGGAGGCGGGCGACGAAAAAGACCAAGAAGAGCCAATGAGCCCGATCGGTCGATGTATAAAGGATAGAGAGAGGGGATGGCCCCAGGTATGTCACACAGCAGGAAAGAAAGGGAGAGACGCGCAGGCGTTTCCTGCTACTTCCTCTTCGCGCTGGTGCACAACAGCCGCCAAGAGCAATGCAACACGCACACAGTGCGGTGAGGGAGGGCTGCGCCTGCCGCCTGCTTTTGTTGCCGTCATCGCCCGCAACAAAAGCCCGCCGCTTCCCCCCCTCCAAGATCCATTCATGCAGAACAATGACATTCTGCGGGATGCAAAAGACCGCTGGCCGCCCGAACCAGACCGCTGAATGGCGCCAGTCCGCCTCGCTCAAGCCCACCGCTGCCGCATGTGGCTTGTGCCTCTCCCCCGAGCGCGGCGGCGGCTCGGCTCATGCACGAGGCGGCTCGAGCCGCAGTCTTGTGTGTGCTGCGGCTTGGCCGGCGCTGCCAAGAATGGGGGGCGCCCCTTTCATCATGACCGGCAAGGAAGTGCAGTCGCGGCTGTGGTCGCCCGCCGTGACCAGCGGAATTCATCACACTCCAGTCCGCAACGTGTGCCACTTCCCCCTTTCTACTCCTTTTCTCCTCCCCGGCCCTCGCCAACCCCAAGCTTTCCCCCTCTTCTTCCCGCACAAAACCTCCCTCCCCCGCAGCCATCGGAAACCCCACACGCTACTATGCCACGACACGGGAGTCCGCAGCGGGGCAGGCAGAATGGGAATGGCCGGAGACGGGCAGAGCCAGAGGAGTTTCCTCCACTGACAGAGGACGCACTACCGCCACCATACGCGGCGTTTGGTCAGCTGAACGGGGAAACACCAGTGGCGGCTGCTGGCAACCAGAACACGGCAGAGTACTATCACCCGGCTAGTTTCCCTGGCTATGCTGCAATTCAGGCAACTCATGGAGGCGCGAATGGCGAGGGGCAGGCCTTGCTGGTTCGTGGTCAGCGAGTTCGAGTGAGGCGCAGGAGACGACAACGTGGATGCTGGTGCAGCCTTTTGTGCTTTTTGATTGGCGTGCTTCTTCTTGCGATCTGTGGAAGCTCGGTGTTGTATGCGGTTAGACATATGGTGCCGCCGTCGTGGGATTGGCAGTGTACTGGGCTGGTGCCACATACGGACAAGGTGTTTGATTTTAGCGGGGCGCAGATGCTGAGTATTGAGAGCATCGAGGGAGTGACGGTGACCAACGTTTATTTGCTGCAACGCAACGATTCGAACGCGGATGTGTCGGTCAGAGCCGTGGTTGATGCTGCTGCTGGTGATGCCTGGGATGGCCGTATTTTGGTTGATGCAAAGCAAAGCGGCGTGGCTTCCGCCCTGGTTATCCGTGTGTTGCGTCCGCGGTGGGAGTGGCCGAGGGACTGTGTACGTGCATCGCTGTATATCAGCGTTCCCGCTGTTGATGCTGCCGTTTTGCCGACACGCCTTCGTATTGCTGCGGGCCCTGGCGTGCTGCGGGTCCTGGATGCAGGCGGCTTGGCTCTGGACGCTCTGGCGGTGACAATGCGTTCTGGCCTGGTGCAGCTTCGTGGCATGTCCATCAGGGGCGCCCTTGAGGTAGCAACAGCCAGCGGACGTGTCAATGTCACACGGGTATCGTGTGATCACTTTTCTGTATCCACTACCAACGCAGCAGTATCACTCAACCGTCTGGCTGTTCGTGGCAGCATATCGGCCGCCACCACCAACGCTTCTATCCGCCTGGCCAATGTCACTTCCGCCAGTATTGTGTTGCGCACAGCGAATGCACCTATATCACTCCGCGATGTAACTGCGCAGTATATCTCTGCAGAATCCACAAACAATGCGATTCGTGGAGATGCACTGGTTGGCGAATCGCTGATTGCGCGCACGACAAATGGTCCAATTACTCTCAGCGCTGCCCCAAATGGTACTAATGAGCAACCAAGACGTATTTCGTTGGCTTCGACCAATGGCCAATTGGACCTGGGCCTTGACGGCGTCTATGGTGCGTTTGATGTGGCTACTTCGCACTCGCCTGCCGAGGTTGTTGCGCCTGTTGATCAGCTGCACTATCGGTATGAATCGATATCGGTAAAGTCGGGCGTCTATGGTGATGATGCGACTGCTGGTTCGAGGATTAGCTTGGCCACAACCAATGCCAAGGCCATCCTGCGCTTTGATTAGGCCATGTGTCCATTGATGGCGGGGAGAAATAAGGTCGAGAGGCTGTGTATTTGGAGTATTTTTGTTGTTTTTTGGTGAGTTTTGACTATTTTCCCTCTGTATTCGCAGGCTTTGCCTTTAGTAGCTGGGCCTGGCCAATGTCATAACCACCCCCCATCAATTGCAACATGCACATGGCTTGACACAACTGGATGTCTCACATGCTTTGAATCATTGGGCTCTGCGAGCAGCTGAGCATGGGCATCTCTATCGCTTTGCTGCTCCCGTGAATCCGCATTCCCCGCCCAATGAGCGCCGATACGTGGCCGCTGATACTCTGCTTCCGTCTGCTTTGAGCTTCCGGGACATCATCCACAGCCCGTGCGACAATGGCACGAGCCCCCAGCGGTTCCAGTGTGGACAGCAGTCAACCAGCGGGGCTGCGGCTGTGCGCCCAGCCGAAGCTAGCAGCGACGGCGCCCTACCACTCAAGAAGCGGACTCTGAGATTGAATGCCCCCACCAATGGAGAGAGCCAGAATGTGCTACTCTAGCCATGCCGCTGTACACACGCTGCACAGACAGTCGTGATGCTACTAAACACTGCCGTCGTCGCTGCTATTCAGAGCTCGTCAGGAAAGTCTACGGGGAGGCCTTGCCATTTTTTGTGAATCAATTTACTCCAGTAACCCCCCGCAACAGCAATAAAAGGTGTGGGAGAGTTGCTCGTTGCCCCCGCACTGGCAAGGGGGAACCATTTACGCAGCCGTATAGAGGTTCCCCCGCCCCACCACCATCACACGGGCATTGGTTACTGCCAGACAGGGAATTAAAGGCAAAGTCGGCAACCATCTGCTCCTTCCCACTTGGTATATTGAGCTGGCGGTGGCGGGGTTAAAGTACCTGGGGGCTCCACTCATGTGCTCCGACTAACAGGATAGCGAAAAAGGTGGTAATTACTGCCATATCAGTATCATCGACGGCGATCCGGGGGCGGGGGGCGAGATTAGACCGGTCGCCCTCGCTCTCCACTATTGCCTCCCCCGACGAGCCGGCGGCCACACAAGGTCGGCCCGCACTCAATGTATAACATCCAGCAGGATTCCTTCCCCTCCTCCCTCCCACTGCGGCATAGACGAGCTCCTTCCGTCTTTTCCTTGTTGCTGATACCGACAAGTCATACCCTGTTCGCCTCCCTCCTGCTGAGAGACGCGCCCATCTGCCTCTTATTGGACCAGTCCGCGGCAATGGGCAGACAGCGTGGAAGAAGGAGCTGGGGGCTAACGCCTCTAGCAATCGCACTACTTCTTCTGCCCAACGCCAATGCGATAAACGGAGCGGGTGGATTATTACTCAACGGGCTAAACAACTTGTCTATGATGCAACAGCTTGTGGCGGCACATAGCGACGCATTCGATTTCAAACGCAAGGAAACGAAAACCGCAACTGTTTACGAAGATTCCGATACCGACAGTGACGAGGAGTCGAGCTGTCCCGCCACCAACATTAATGTGAATGTCAATGTTCATACTACTTGCGATACTCGTTCTGCAACTTGTACCACGGGTCCCGGGAACGTGTATGGTCAGTGTAACCATCTCCCCTCCATCACGTTGATTCCCCTGGGCCAGCAGTATGGCGGTGTCGCGGGATACCCTCAGCCTACGGTTCAGCCATGGCCTCCGCTCGTACAGCCCGGTCCTCAGCTTGTGCAGCCCGGTCCTCAGCCAGTGCAGCCCGGCCCCCAGTACGTGCAGCCTGGTCCTCCGCTCGCACAGCCCGGTCCTCAGCTAGTGCAACCCGGTCCTCAGCTAGTGCAACCCAATCCTCAGCACGCACAGCCTGGCCCCCAGTACGTGCAGCCCGGTTCCGAGCACACGCTGCCCGGTCCCCAGCATTCACAGACCACATTGCCCCCGACTGAGGGATATCAGCCAGTTGGTGGCTACCAGCCGAGCGGCAGTTGGAATCAGCAGAGCAACAGTGGGCATCGGCAGAGCGGTGGACACCAGGTCAGCGACGCTTATAAGCAGAGCGGCGGGCATCAGCAGAGCGACGTGTATCAGCAGAGCGGTGGGCATCAGCAGAGCGGAGACAACCAGCTGAACGGAGAGTACCAACAGAGCGATGCGTATCAGCAGAGCAGCGAGCATCAACCAGGTGTCAGCCAACATCAGCAGCAGCAGCAAAACGGCGCCGACTCGAGGGACCACAGATATGGCATGCCGCAGCCTCCGCAAAGCACAGGCGATTCATACAGCGAGCATGCGGCATCCGTACACCCGTCGTTCTACATGCCCAACCCACTTACTGTCTCCAGTGGACACGGGCAGCCCGAGCACACGGACAGCCAACAGCACGTGTCATCATGCCAAAGTGCGGGAACAACCACCAGTATCCCAACAGAAACTGGCGGCGAGTGCTATGTCGGTGGGCTACCGGGAGTCGAAAGCACTGTATCGCCGACAGATTCTTACGAGTCCGAAACACAGACTCACTTCCCGGGCAAGCCAGTAGCCGCCCAGCTGCATACGGGTCCGGTATCAGTCAACGCGCCTCGGTCGGTGGTGCCCACTGATGATGGGGGATTCGGGGTCAGCGGAGCGCACGAGAGCTGGTGGCTGGATATGGAGACTGTGGAGTCCGATCAATATCACACCGCATCAAAGCCGCGCCGTCCCGAGATTGGCGAGGCCTCCACTGCTTCATCATCGTACACGAGCAACAATGTGGCGGATGGTGCTACATCGCATATTGCTGTTCGCTGGGACGACGAGAGGCCAATGCAGTATGCCGGCGCCGATATCCAGACTGCATTCAGCGATACCGTTGGCGGATGGGAGCGACTACTACGACCAACAAAGACGGCCGGATTGCCTGCGCTCTTGGACAAGACTCCAGTGCCCCCACTCGATCTTGTGGTTCCACATATTGCGCCGTCGGGGCAACGCGTTGGTGGACTCCGATTGGATCCGTTCAAAGGCAACAGTGGCAGCGCCTACCATACTGTTGAACTAGAGTCCCTGCGAAGCGATGCGCCAACCAAGATTGCTGAGGATGTGTGGGCATTGGTCGAGAGTCTCACTCTGGAAGAAAAGATTGGTCAGATGTCCCAGGTCCACATCGGTCAGCTTTTCGGTACCGACGGGGAGCTCAACTCGACAGCGGTGGAGTATTGGATCGATGGCATGAAGGTGGGCGCTATTGTCGATACTCCCGGCAGCGGCCGTGGCCAGTATCCCTGGTATTCGGCGCAATCGCTTGTCAACATGACCAACACCGTTCAGCGCGTGGCCAAAGCTCGCGGGTCTCGTATCCCTGTGCTTTGGGGACTGGACTCTGTTCGTGGGGCGAGTTTGGTCAAAAACGCAGCAATGTTTCCAGCGGACATTGGTATTGCGGCAACGTTTTCTCCAAACCATGCGTATGAGGCAGGGAGAATCGCGGCAAAGGACACGCGAGCTGCGGGCTACCAGTGGGCGTTTGCTCCAAGTGCAGATATCGCCGTTGATAAGAGGTGGGCGCAAACCTTTTTGAGCTTTGGTGAGGACCCTACTCTTGTCTCGGCCATGGTTGCTCACTCGGTGCGTGGATACCAGGGCGATTACAAGACGGATCGCCAGCGTGTTGCCTGTTGCATGCGTGGATTTGTCGGCAGCGGCGGTGGACAGCCGTCGGGCGGGAGGTTGCGTGGCGTGCATCATATCCCGGATCCGCACTTGCTCGAGTACCACTTGCCAGGGTTCGAAGCTGCAATCGCCTCGGGCGCGGCAGCGCTGATGCAGGCTCCGGGCGCTGTCAACGGCGAGGCACTTGGGACGTCGCCGTTTTACCTGCGCTCGCTGCTTCGTGACCGGCTCCATTTCCGCGGCGTAATGGTGGCGGACCAGCACTCGTCAGCTCACACTCAGGCGCAGTGGCTTCATTCGGCTTCGGATATGCGCGATGCAGTGTTTTTGGCACTCAACAACACGTCAGTGGATGTCGGTGAGGATGTCACGCAAAACTTTGCACCAACAACCATTGATCTCGTTCGTACCGGGCGCATCACCGAGGACCGTGTTACGGAATCCTGTGCTCGCATTTTGCAGCTCAAGAAGGATCTTGGGCTGTTTGATCATCCGTTTGCTGACCCAAACTTCGCTGGTCTGGTTGGCGCTCGGCAGGACACTGTTGCTGCTCAAAATGCCGTCCGTGAATCGCTCACTTTGCTTCGCAATAATGGTGGGCTGCTGCCGCTTGCTCCGTCTGATCGTGTGCTGTTTGTTGGTCCCCATTTCAACTCGACTGCGCTCCTGGGCGGCGGATGGAACGTGCATGCGCAGGGCCCGTCGCCGGCCGAGGGAGACGTCGTGTTTGAGGGCATGGGCGAGTCGATCATCAGCGCCGTGCGCCGTGTTGCTGGTGCCGACGCGCCGATTGCCTACCACCGCGGGTTCCAGCTGACCGGCGGTCCTGGAAGCACAGGCAGCACCAGCACTAGCACCAGCGAGTTCGCGCAACTAGTCCGGCTGGCGCGCCAGGCGGACAAGCTCGTCGTGGCAATGGGCGAGGCGCCGTACTCTGGCCAGGGCGCCGACCTTGGCGAGCTGGCACTGGATCAGCGACAGATCGCGCTGGTGCAGGGGCTGCACCGGGAGACGCGGAAGCCGCTGGCCGTGGTGCTGGTGGCCGGGCGGCCGCGGCTTCTGAAGGAGGTCGGCGAGATTGCTGATGCCGTGCTCAACGTCTACCTGCCTGGAGCGCATGGCGGGCTCCCGGTCGCCGAGGCGCTCTACGGAAAGTTCAGCCCATCGGGTCGGCTGCCAGTAACGTTCCCAAAGTACGAGTCCCAGGCGCGCGACACGATGTGGCAGGGCATATCCGGCAGCTATGCGCCCGCTTGGCCGTTCGGGTTTGGGTTCGGGTACTCGCCGGTCACGTACTCCAACATCACTACGGATGGCGATACGGTTCGTCCTGGTCACCCGCTGACGGTCAGAGTCACCGTTCACAACCTCGGGCCGCTCGACCAGAAGGAGCCCGTCATGCTGTACACGTCGCAGGCTTTCCGCACCGGCTATGAGCCCGAGCTGTTCCGTCTGCGCTCGTTCGACAAACTTACGATTAAGGCCGGCAGCGCGGCTGTGGTCTCGTTTACCCTCACCGCGGAGGAGCTCGCGTACTACAACCGCGACCTCACCAAGGTTGTCGACCCGTCCAAGGTCAACATCACCATCAACGCACTGACTCCCAACGAGCGCACGCTCACGGTCAACCTCCTCCCCTGATACGCCACGTCGCTCTCCTACCCGCGTTTACTAACGTTGGCATCCACCTCTTTACTTTTCTTTTACTTTTGCACTTCTTTCTTTCCACGAGTTAGATTAGCTGCTTTGATGTCCCAACGAGCGACACATGGACATAAAGGCTACACAGGAGGCAGCGGCCCATGCTACATGGCTTGCATGTGCCTTGTCGCCGCCGGGTACAGCGCCAGCTCTTCGTGGAGGTTATCGCACGGCTCTGGGCGCTGGGGCACCGGCTGGGCGTTAATGTACGCGCTTAGCTCGGGGTTGACCGTTGGCGGTACACTCTCGTTGGCTACATCGCGCATCATACGCGGATACAGGTCACAACCATCCAAGTATTGCGACGACTGCAGCAGAACCGTCGGTAGAGGTTGCCCGCTGGTGCCACCGCTGGTAGACACATCGTCGAGAGCTACTGGACACATGCTGGGAACTAAACAAAAGCCAACTGGGCAGTGCAATGGGGCAACAACGGTGATAGTGGCACACTAGGAGAGGTATACGGAGGAGAAGAAGAGCAGTAGCGCTGCTACCGTCGCTCGCATCAAGTAGTGCAGGAGCAGCGGCGGCAGCAGCAGCGGCGGCAGCAAGCCTGGGCCACACCGCCCCCCTTCTCCGTGACTCGAGTCCTTCCTTTGGCAGAAGGGGGCCCGACTTTCCCTGGCTTCCTTATTCCCGGCTGCCGGCCCTGCCGCAGCAAGCGGCAAGCAAAGGCCAAGCAGCCACACCCGGCCGTATCACCGCCCACTTCCCACCGTCGGCCAAAGAACCAAAGCGGCGGCGGGTCTGCCCGATTCCCGGGGGGCGGCAGCGTGACCTCCCAAGTCCAAGCCATGCGATGCACGGCTGTGTCCGCCTTGCGTGCTGCCGCTGCGACCCGTGCGCATGCCGCGGCTCCCACCTTCCGACGCACACGTCCTCCGCTGCCGGGGTCACGCTGGGCGCCGGTGACGTCACTGCCTCGCCCCTCGGCCCACGTGGCATGGCTGCTGGGGGCGGGGCGCACGTGCATTCGGTCTCAGGCTGGCAGGCCGTCTGGGCCGCGGTAACCACTGCTCCGGTAACCCCACGGCGATAAGCTGGTTGGTGGTCAGCCCGCTTGCCCCGCCCCCCAGTGGGTTCTGTGCCCGTTGGGGGAAGGCCTGAGCTGCCCATGTGGGCGTACCGACTGGCTCTCGTCCGGGCAGGCCAAGCCAGTTCCGTCCGCACAATGTCCCCTGCCCCCGGACCCAACGGGCCTTGTGCAATGCTCTACCGCGAAGACAGCTGTGGCTAAGCGGTAGCACCTCCGCCTCCCGCCATCCCCCCGTCCGCCCCTCGTCGCCACGCGGCCGCTATAAAAGGAGCAGGCAGCCCACGGGGGGAGACCGACAAGAAACAAGCCACATGTCCCCGTCCCCTCTGACTCATCTTCCCCGCCACCCTGCTCCGATACGGACACGCCGCTCGAGCCTAGCTCCTTCTCTGTCGCCTGTCTGCACTTTTCGGATATCGCGCCCATCCCACTAGCCACCATCGCTGTTTGGACCCACTCTGCAGGATGAGATATACGGTGGTCGCCCTTGGATCGCTGCTTCTGGCTGCCTGTGCCTCGGTGGATGCTGCGCCAGCAACCAAGCATGGCAGCGGCAAGCGCAACGTGATCTTTATGATTTCGGACGGGTTTGGACAGACATCCGAGACGATGGCACGGACGTTTGTTCGGGAGACAAAGGCACTGGACTACGGGTGGGCCAGCGTAATGGACTCGATGCTCAAGGGATCGGTTAGGACCGCTGCGTCAAACACGCTGGTGACTGATTCGGCAGCAGGCGCAACGGCGTACTCGTGCGGTCTGAAAACTTATAACGGAGCGATTGGTGTTGATCAAGACGGAAAGCCCTGTGGAACTATAATGGAAGCGGCAAAGGCCAAGGGATACAAGACGGCCCTGGTGACCACTTCTCGTATTACCCATGCGACGCCGGCTTCGTTTGCTGCTCATGTGGCGCATCGTGATATGGAGGATCTTATTGCGTTGCAGATGATCGGCCGCAACCTCACCCAACGTGGACCGGTGGTGGATCTCATGTATGGCGGTGGATTGTGTCACTTTTTGCCCGACAGTAACGAGAACAGCTGCCGTTCAGACAATGTTGATTTGTGGAAGATGGCGCAGGATGCTGGGTTCTCCACTATTGATACGCGCGAAACGTTCAACAAGCTGGTCGCGGAACCAGCAAGGCTCAAAACGCCGATTCTCGGGTTGTTTGCCGACGACCACATGTCATATGAGATTGATCGCCAACCGCTCCTGCAGCCATCGCTGACCGAGATGACAAAGAGCGCTCTGGATATTATCAGTCGCCAAGCGAGGCAGGCCGACGACGCACCTGGATTCTTTATCATGATCGAGGGTGCGCGGATTGATATGGCTGGCCACGACAACGATCCTGCTACTCAGATCCATGATGTTGTCGAGTACTGGAACGCAGTGACTGCTGCCAAGGAATTTGTTGCCCGCCACCCCGATACCCTGCTGGTCAGCACCTCGGACCACGAGACGGGCGGATTGGCGCTTGGCATCGATGGCGAGTATCTGTGGTATCCGGAGGTCCTCAAGCCCGTCAAGCGCTCGGCCGAGTCGCTTTGCAAAGAGCTGCGCAAGGCCGATGGAGACGTCGAGAAGCAGATAGCAAACACCGTGCTGCCCAAGTATCTGGGCATTGCCAACGCCACCAGCGAGGAGGTTGCGGAAATCGCGGAATCCATCTCGAAGGGCTCGACCAAATGCAAAATGGCCATTGGCAATGTTGTCTCCCGCAGAGCACATGTTGGCTGGTCGACGGGCGGCCACACCGGCACTGATGTTGGCCTCTATGCGTGCGGGAACCAGGCCGGCGGCCTGCATGGCAATGTTGACAACACGCAGCTCGGCCACTTCCTGGAGAGGTACCTTGGCGTCGATACCCGCCCCATCACCGAAGAGATGAAGGGCGTGGACACACACCAGGCTGCTTTTAGCCTTCAGGCACGCAGCTACCACCAGCACAACTAGACAACTACAGTTCTCTCACTCTCTCTTTTTCTCTTTATTGAGCTACGCGCCGCAGGGGCTGCAAAACTAGCCAGAACGCTTGACAGCTACTTGCCAAGTGATGCGAAGTCGCTGGCTCTATGACAGCACTTCAAATCCCGGATCCGCCTCAAATCTCGACTCTGCCTCTGCAGCGGTCATGCCGCTACTATCGTACACCTGGAATGAAATCTGGTCGCCGCATGCTCCAAACGAGTCGGAAGAATGGTTCAAAAGCAAACCCAGCGTCTCGCCATCGTGGAAATCAGACACCTGAGCGCCATGAAGCGCACGAACAACGGCGCCTTTAGCTGCACCGAGAGTGGTGATGCTAGAGTCGTAGCATGCAAGGACAATAGTTCTGCCTCCAACGTGGCAGTAAAGTGTCTTTCCCAGTATAGTTGCCATCCTTGGTTGTCCACTTGGGTGCCTTGGCGAGCGAGATAATGCGGTGTAGGATAGGAAACTGGGAAATAGCCGTGTGTCTTCGTGCCAGTCCAAGCAGTCCGCATGTGAAAGCTTGATACAACTCGACGAGCGGTGCATGGGGGGCGGGCTTGGCTCTCCTGTGTCAGTCAAGCAGCCCGTGTCACCGCGCTTTGGCGTCCCCACTCTGCTCCATCCCCCAAGTGAAAGGGACCTCCTTTGTCCTCGTGCTTCCCCACCCCCTTTGTCGACGCCTCCCACTTTTGCTGTTAGGAGAGCCCTGTCAACGCGGGAGAGAGGTCCAAGCAGTAGTGTCCATCCCGATGCCCCCCTTACCACCTGCAAAGAGGACGGACCGCAATGAGCGGGAGGACACAACACGATGTCCGACTCCTCAACACTCTATTGAGGGACGGGCGCCACTCTTGAGATAGCCTCCAAGAGCCGACACCGGGGTTGCCTGGGTTGGGCAGACACCTACTCGCCCAGCCGCGCAGAGGTCTACCGTTTCCTTAGTTCCGCTATCTACTCCATGCTTGCACGAAAGCTCATACTCTCCCACTCTTTTGCACACCGTGCCGCTATCACGCTCTTGAAGCGGCGACAACAATATAGGCTGCAGATGCGTTAAATCAGGGTGGTTATGTACGTTTCTTGAGCGATTTGCTTGCTATTCTCTACGCAACAGTAATGTAATCAAATTGGAGCAACCACCGTGCTTCTCTGGAGGAAATAGCTACGCCTTTAACGCACAAAGTTGGCCTCTTTGCATCACCCTGCTGCTGGTAGGCCAGCAAACAAGTATTTGACGATTGATGTATTTCAGACAAGTGGATAAAGTGGTGGCAAACCAATGTCAGAAACTGTCAGCCTGTTGAGAAACAAGACACACTCGATTGCCGACGCCTTGGTCTTCCGGGCATGCAAACTAGCAGACGGGTGCTTTACTTATCCGCTTACTACTTTGTATAACTCTCCGCATGGACACCAGGGTCGTAAGTAAGATGTCGGCTTGCTCACGTAGACCTGCACCATAGAACTATTGACGTGATGGCTGTGCTACTTCTGCATGCGTATACTACTGAGACGTAAGCTGCACATGCGCTACATGCCTTCTTTCGTCCTTGCCATCGTATATAATAGCAATACTGTAAGCATGCCCTTTGAAATCAGTTGTGACACCAACGACACCATCAACTTGCACCTCGTGAATCCAATCTATTTCTGACTTGTGCTGACACTCAATCGCATCTTGGAGTTCACTAAGGTTGAACTCATTAGGCATCGCCACCACGAATGGTGTAGCTCTAGCAGTAGTACTGGCCATGTTTCGACGATTGGCTATGTAGTATCACGATAAATCGGGTGCTTGTAGGCGGTGTGCGTACTTGGACGGGCGGCCGGCTGAGGAGGATGGTGTGTTGATGGGAGGAGGGCGGACAGAGGATGCTGCCGAGGCGCCCTCTTTTTATATCCGCCGTGCAACAGCTGTCTGCCGCCTGGACAGAGGGGTGGCCGCCTACTGGCACTATGCACCCGCCGATGAAAAACATCACTTGTGTCAAAGAGCGGGGGCCTCCTTAATAACAACGCCGCTTCCCTTGTAGCATCTGCTAGGCAGCCCCCAAACCTCCCACCCGGCCGCCGGCAGAAGAAAACGGGGCGTGTCCAACCAGAGGTCCTCCCAGGAGCAGCCCAAAGTAGCCATCCAGTCAAGCAAAGTGCGGAAAAGAAGGACTCCCTAAGAACGACGGCGCTTCCTTTGTAGCATCCACGAGGTAGCGCCGGCTGCCTCCCTTTGGCCGCCACAGCAGCACAAAATGGGGAGCGCTCAAGTCACCGGAGACCTTGTGGCCGGGCCCAGCCGCCCTCCGGCCAGGCAAAGTGTGGGGGGGGGCGGGCCTCGAGCTGGCCCTCCCAAGTCTGCGACACCAGCGCCCGCCGACGTCGCCTGTCCCACGGCAACGCCCCCCTCGATTTCCCTGCATGTCTGTGCCGTCGGCACTTTTTCGTTTGCATCTAGCACTATGGCCCCGCCTTGCGCACAACCAGGTGCCTATTGCGGCAGTGGAAGCGTCCACACCCGAGTACGTCTGATATCTCAACACCATTGGCAGATATCCAGAGCCCTGTCCGCCCGTCAACACAGTGCCGGACTCGCTCATTTGACACTACAATGATCGTCCTCGGTTCACATGCCTGTGATTATTGCTGGCATTGCCGATGACAGTGACAGCAAGTAAACTAACCAGCCTGACGATGGCAAGCCGTTAAAGGCAGGGCCGCCCTTATTACCCAACAAGCAGGTGCCACGGAAGTGGAGGCTCCTGCCAAGTGGCACGACTTGCACGAGAGTGAGCGAGTGTGCAAGCTTGAGTGTAGTGTAGAACAGATGGCGGATCTACGGAAACGGTAGACTGCACTGCACGGCCGGGCTAGGGATGATTGCCCAGCCCGGGCAGCTCTGGCGTCAAGCCACGGAGACCCCCTCTGCAGTGGCGCCCGTCGCCTCAACGGGAATAAACCACGATTCCATCGCCGTTTGTCACCTTGATGCCGTTGGCGCTCATCATGACACTAAATATTAGCTCGCTAAATAAAAGCGGGTCCTCGCTGCCTGGGGAGTAGTTGTTTATATCCACGTCGTACACGCGCCATTCCACACCATTCTCGTAACTGCAACTACGTGTGGAAAGCCCGTGGAGTCTAAATCCACAGACATTCTCGCGCACGATTGGAAAATCGACATTGACATCCTGGAGAATTGTTTCTTCAGCCGCTATGGCCAATCCTTTCATCGGCTCATCGTTAAAGAAGTAAACTTGGGAACCGAGCGTGGCGCTGCCCGTCATTGTTGCAGTAAGCGGAGGTGGCTGCGTTTTTGTTGGTTAGTGGATGTGGCTTGACAGTCTGGGCTGTTGGCAGCAACTAACGAAGGCGGTGCGCAACAAACAGGTGAAAAGGCAGCGGGGACGAGGAAGCTGGCAGCAGGCAAAGTGTCGGTAAGGATACCAAAAGAAAAAAAAGTGTCGGTAAGGAAAAAAAAGTGCAGAACTATCGAGGAAGAGGAACGGCGCCTCGCACTTTGTAGTGTTTTACTCGAGCGCCGCGCTCTGGGCCACAAGCGGCATGGCGCCTTCCTCGATCTAAATGACGAGCGACAACCGGCCTCCCGAAAGGTTAGGCGCCTTTGTGGCAGCTAACGCAAAGGGGCAACGTGTATCGATAGACGCGACTGGCCGCTTTGTGCCAACACCGAGAGCCGAGCCAATGATAAAGCGCCCAAGGATCCCTGTTTGACGGACGCTCCGGCTGCAAGCTTTACCGAGTTAGCCACCGTTGGCCGCTGCGAGAGAGCAGGACTAGCACTGAACAAAAAAGACAGGATCCGTCTTTGTACGTTCCGGTAGGCGGCCGGCTATCTGCCACCGGGTTGGGGAGCGGGAGACTTGCCCTTCACTGCCGAATATCCACCACCCTGGCTGCCGATCGATAAGTCGGACGCGGCTCGCCCGAACCACCCACCGGCCTTTACGCTTGGCTTGGCTTGTCTGACAGAATATTCCCCCCGGGCCAGCCTTTTCCACCTGTGTGCACAGCAGGCAGCGGCGTCCAGCGGGAGCCACACCCAGATGGTGGCGACTGCTTTGCTACGTCTCTGCCATCTTCCCCTGGCAGCATTTAGCGGAGGAAGCCGCTAGCTTGTGCGCACCACACCACTGCCATCACTTGCTCGTATTAGCAACGGAACGCTTGGAGATGGAACGAGTGAGTGGGGGGGTTGTATGTAAGCGTGTAGAAGGTGTCGGAACTAAAGCAGCGAATGGCAGCTCTGCGCGGCCGGGCGAGGGATGCTCGCCTATCCTGGGCAGCCCCTGGCGTTCATACATGGGGCGCTACCTCCGTAGCGGCGCCTGACCCCTCAGCAGCAGTACCGAGCGAGCGAGTCCAGCACTCTGTCGACGAGCAAACTGGGCTCTGGAGCGCTGCTGATGGCGTTGGTGAGTCGGACGTACTCGGGTGTGGACGCTCCCACTGCCGCAATGGGCAGCTCGTAGGAGGCGAGGCAGGGCCATAGTGCTGGATGCAAACGAAAAAGTGCCGACGACACAGAAATGCAGGGGAATCGAGGGGACCTGCCGTGGGAAAGGCGTCGTCGACGGACGCCGGTGTCGCTGACTTGGGAGGGCCGGCTCGAGGCCCGCCCCACCTGCACTTTGCCTGACGAGAAGGCGGCTGGGGTTGGCCACGCAGTCTCCACTGGCTTGGGCGCTCCCCGTTATCTGCTACTGCGGCAACCAAAGAGAGACAGCCGGCGCAACCTCGTGGAAGCTACAAAGGAAGTGCCATCGTTCTTTAGGGCGCCCATCGCTTCCGCACTTTTCCCGGCAGGGAGGCCGCTTTGGGGTTGCTTCTAGAGGGTCTCTGGTTGGACACGGCCGATTGCTGCTTCGGCTGCCGTCGCTGCCGGGATCTACAAAAAGCATTGCCCCCTTATTGCAAGCTGTCATTGGGGTTAGGGTTGCCATGCCAATCAACGGATGCAAAGTGTGGATAGGCGGCCACCGCACTGACCGGGGGGAGAGTGGCCACGCCGCGGACATAAAACGAGAGCGCCTGGGCAACTTTTTCTCCCCCCGTTCCGTCCTCCACCCTCTACCACTCGCTGCCTTTATCGACCAACCGCCCTTCCAAGCGCGCAGCACGCCTATCAGTGACCGAACTCTAGAGGTGCTCCATTGCCGTTTGCTGAAACATGTACGTGTACCCTGAAAGGACTGAACCGTTGGTGATCGAAGTGATGGACGAAAACGAAGGATGGGCTATCAGACAGGCGTTGAAGGACCAGTACCCATTAGAGATAGGAACACTTCTGGATGTTGTAATCTGCGGCGAACCATTGGATGATAATGCAATATACGAGGGCAGAAACCACATGGTATCAGCACTATACATAAGCATGGAGGGTCAGGGGTGGTTTGCGCATGTGATTCTCGAAAGCGCGCCAGAAGTGTAAGCAGAAGCAGCACCACTGCGCGTATCGCAGCGCTGGGGTAGTCAATGGAAGCAAGTTTCCGAGTAAGCACATTCTCATGCAAGCTAGTTACCACGCATGTTTACTTCCTGCATATATAAGGCCAATATAAGTTGCTCATCCAACGAGAATGGTGCAGGTTATGTGCGAGTCCAGGTCTTGCCAATGTGCGTCCATAGGTGGCCATGATCATGGTCACAGAGTACGTTTTGCTCCGCCACTGGCTGACCAGAGCTCGCGTTCCTCCTGCCCTTTGCACTGGCGGCAGTGCTACAAGGCGGCCACCGCTCCAATCAACTCGCCAGCTAGCAGGCCAACATCAAGGGTCTGCGAGCTAGAGTAGACGATGGAGGCCAAGGATAGACACACTTGCTGACGGCACGACGTACAAGAGAGTGGGCGAGTGATGGGCTTACTTGTAGCGCAGAGTGGCTAGCAGATCTAAGGAAATAGTTCACCATTTTGCACGGCCGGGCGAGGGATGCTTAACCTATCCAGGCAGCTCTGGTGTCGACCCATGGAGGCTGATGTTGATCCGTGGAGATCCCTAACGCAGCAGTGCGCATCCCTCAACAATGCCAACCATCGCGCCGATCCGCAGCACAGCAGTTTGTCGAGCTGCCAAAGTGTGGCTGAGCTGCCATAGTTAGCAGGGCTCATGGCTCTGCTGAGTTCCGCAGGTATAAAACTTCCGCGACAGCCCACCGTCCATTTGCTCAATCGCTCGTCATTTTTGGTCCACGTCGTGCACTTTTCCCCATCCCCCGGCCCTGCCTGTTCACTCCTCAATTCATTGCCAGAGCACCATGGCCGCTGCTTCGGACTTGCCATACGATATCCTGTTTCTCATCTACGGCTATACGGTTCCTGATCTGCATCTTGGACTGGACGACTGGGTAGAGAAGCTGCCATTCATAGCTGTGTGTCGCTCATGGAGACACGCAGCTGTGTGCAATGTTTACAGTCGCGTGCATCTTGGAGGCGGGCGGACCAATTACAAAGTCAGTTATGTCTCTATGTTCCATGGAGTGCCTGGATCGCCAACCATCCCGAGTATAAGCAATTGGAATACAAACGCGTCGCTCGTAAGGGGAAATGGACTCCACCATCTCGTTAGGACGGTTTATGTGGCTCACACGCCGACTGGCAGCATGATTGAAACGGCGGACACCATTCTGGAGATGGTTCATAAGAACCTGAGGGTATGGCCTAGTGTAAGCTGCCTAAAGATTATGATATCGGCGGAACACGATGGCGCCCGGTCTCCACGGCCAACGGGAAAGAGCACATGGGCACCATCGGCTATTGCCCGCAATCTTGTTCGCAAACTTCCTAACATTACCAGCCTGGTTGTCCGATGCAAGGTTAGCAGTGGAGTGCTAGATAAGACATTTACAGCGCTGGCAAGTGCATATGCGCCAAGGCTATTGCATCTGGAGTGGAAAACAAACGCGGCTCTTGGCCCAAATGTTGTGATGGACCGCCTTACCAGCTGCATTCTCTCACTGACAAACCGCGAGGAGCGACTTCCGTCTATCAACCCAGCAACGCTTAAGTGAATGGAGCTAGTATACTTTTGTGATGGGTTCACATGGGATTGCTTTCGCAGAGACAAATCCACCAGCACTATCAGATTCGACAACCTGGAGTCACTGTCTCTCACCGGCAAAGATGGGATTGGTCAGCTCAAGATGTCAGCACGCCGACACCGCAGTAATGTTGGACCACTGTCATTGAGGTTTCCACGGCTCCAGAAACTCTATTTCTGTCATACTCCAGCGCTCAATTCGGCGACTATTGCGCCATTCAGATCGTTGAAGCTTGAGCTGCTCCACTACCTCGGGTCCTTGTACAGCATTCAATGCCTCAAGGAAATGGATTTCTGCCACCAGCGCACGATCTATATCTACATAAGCGACGTTTGGGGCAGAATTAGTGATAATTTCTACCATGTTACAAATGAGCTACTTGGACATGCTGATGGAGCGCAGTGTGTGCTCCTGAATTTCTACCACTTGTTCACTGAGCTTGATCCACAAAACATCAATTGGCCGAGCGTCCACCACCTCAAACTACAATGCGTCTGGAACACGAGCTTTGACCTGAATCTGATACCAGCAGTTCCAAGGCTCATTGGCTTGGACGTTGCGATAGTATACATAAAAGAGTTCTCTGCGAATGTAGACATCGCGCGCGAAAACTCTGATGGATCCAATAACAAGTGGCCCACTATGACTAACCGCCACCTTGAGTACGTGCTCGTGAGGATCCCAGGCTATGCTGCATACAATTTTGAGAGTCTGGCTGTGGAGGTCGAGCGCCTCTTTCCTTGGCTGTCGCACATGTGGGTACAATTCTACAAATATTGATCACCAGTTATGCTTTATGAAAGACGCAAGTTGCCTATCAGGCTCGCCTTGACACACATTGTGCGGGAGAGACGATATCATTAACTCCCGTTGCCTGCACTTCCATCCGCCCCCTTTTCCTTTCATGTCTCCTTTTGTTTTCTTTTCATATCAAGTATCACACTGGGACAGTTGCAACCCGATGCTTTGTTTAAGCTTGCTTTGGGCCGAATCGGTGCCCCCGTGGAGGCAGCGAGTCGCTTCCACAGGAAACATTGACCAGCCGGTGCTTGTGTAGGTTGCGATACACTGTCACTGTTGGCGAATGATCTCGCTGACACTCCCATTGGGTTAATCCACCAACCACGATCAAGATGCCGCCCCACCCGGACCACTGACCCAGGCCACCCTATGTTAGCAAGGTCCC